>JAJJWX010001297.1:0-26004 GCA_023529315.1 Papaver bracteatum
AAATACGAAAAATTATATAAAATGAAGATACAGAGACTGGTAAGGCATGTTCGTGTAAAAGAATCTGTTGAAATTGGATATAACCACCCTTTTATACAGTATATATGGAAGAAAACCATTCATCCAGACGGCAATCTTCTTCATTACTGAATTAACTTATTGATAGTTTGAGCAAATAAAAATAAATGACAAGGGTGAGAATAAGGACGACGCCAAAGCCATATGGATTTGTTACTGCTAATTTTTCCATAGTCTACATAATATAAACAGTTCAGAAAATTCAATACAAAGTAGTAAAGATATCTCTGTTGAGCTGCTGATGCTAATTTATAAAAGGTCTCAAGTTACGAATAACAATAATAATGTAAATACTACTAAGTTAACATGAGGCACAAAGGATTATGTAGTTCGGCTACGTCCACGGGGTAATAAGTAATGATTTTGTATCAAGTTGTGGTGGTTACAAGATCTTAAATGCTTTCCCAAGTAATAAAGATAACTCAAGCAAAAGTAAATGCTTAAGTTCTAAACATTAAAGAGGTATAAGCTTAAATCTGGATCTCCCTTAGTAATTGCGTGTCCTTTGTTTGGAAGTGAAGCTCAGTATCTGTATCCCCTTCCCCATCAGGGTCATCATTGTTTCCTTTAGATCCATCGAGATCTGATGTATCCATCGAGATTGTACCTTCGTCGACCGCATATGCCTTCTCAAGTCGGGTTGTGCCACCTCAGGTTACCCATGTGCTCTCGAGAACTACCCAAGCTTTGTACAGGTTGTAACTTTTTTCGCCGCGTACCTACGCCAGTCAAACATTGCCCCCTCATCCATATAAATGTCATTTTTAGAACACAATCCAAGATAATGCTTTGTTGCATTTAATACTAAGTAGACGCCTCAACTGTCCTTGGCAGCTGCCACCTTCCTACTCTAGGATCCATCTCTTCATCTTTTCCATTTACGCATCCTTCCCCGAGATATGATATAACAGATTAAGGAGGGATCCCCTGCATATCGTATATACATGTACCACCGGGTATATGTTAATTATCTTAAGTACGACCACCAAGATCGTGACCCGTGCATAGTGAATAAGTGGTATTCACATGATTCTTATTAGTCTACATAGTTAAACTTCATTTTGATTTGTCTTTTTTATCTTTATCGAGAAAGAAGAAATTTGTATGTCTTATCTGAATGATATAATGAGAGAAAAAAAAAATCTCCTTGGGATCCATATGTTTTCCTCCATTCCAAATCTTTCGTGCTAGAGAATGTATGGTTTTTATGGTTAAATGTGTAGTCATGAAATTCATGATGTCTATATAATAAAGATACGTGGTTTAAACTCACATAAGATGATCAATGATATGATTTATGTCTGAAAAACAAAGACATTGTTGCCTGATTTGAGAGCTCTGATGACGTGGCAAAATGAATTTTGGGAGATTTTTTACGTCAAAACATTTCGTTAGTTTTAGGCGATTTTTTTCGCAAAAATATTTTATTCATTTTTTGAGCTATGAACCATTTTTTGAGTGAGTGATTATATGAGGATCTAAACCTCATTGCTGAGGTGACGGGGGAAGCCATTTTTCTAATAATAAAGTGTTATATATTTTCTGCATTGAACTGATATTTAATATATAAATTTTATTGATCATTTGTGATTTCTCTTGATGGTGGATGCTTAGTTTGGGCTTTTAATGTTCCATATTTGTGAGTACAACTATTATTTTGTATATCTACTTGTTTACAATACTTTAGAATCAATTTGAATGTATGAATTGCATAGTTTTTGTTATTAATTGAATCACTCAAAAATCATTTAAATGTGGAATCCATAGTCTTCGTTTTCTATACAATCTTGAAATCAACTTTAAATTTAGTTTGTTCTTTTAGGGTTAGAATTTTAATCCAAATCAAATCTTTACAAGTTTTAGTGAACCAATCTATTTACAACTTTTACAAAATGATCAGTATCCTCAAAAGAAAACTTTTGAAGTATTCTTCGACGAGCGGTTTTTCTGACCATTAGACATAGCGTTGTTAACATAGGAATCATACTTCCTACAATCAAACAATAATTCAAAACAATTATAACGATAAACATAATAACAATTCAAAGTTGTGAAACTAAAATTGTGTACCTTTGCTAATCATCTAATTCAAACATACTTATAGATAATCAAATTACAAGCTTGTTCAAATTTCAGTTGAGTTAGAATGAGATCCCTAGCATTACTTAAAGGCATCTCATCAGCAAACTCATTGTCATCATAAAAAAATTCCTGTCGAGTATGCTTATGAGTACCATCACCATACTTTGGAAGGTCATCCATATTAGATAAGCTAGCTTCTCACAACGTATACCATCTTGCAATGCAAAACCATCAATGTAGCTTTTTTTGCTCATTAGTGCTTGGAAGCCTTTCACTAACCTACAAATTTACAAACATTAAACAACATATTTAGTTAATTACAACAACACTCAAGTTATGGACATTAAACAACAAAGTTTGTTGTGGTGATTACCTCTTAAAGGGATACATCCACTTAAATCTCACCAGACCGCAAATTTAAGATTCATCCACTTAAATCTCATTAGACCATAGTTAAAGCTTCATTTGTTAGATGAATCATCAGGTAAATACTCATAAAAAAAAACATAGCAAATCTTATTAAACTGATTAATATGATGAACCATAGACTTATTTGAAGACATCCAAAAAGAATGTAGTTTACACTTCAAGTAAAGTTTTGAAGTCATATCCTTTTAATTTTGCAAGTAGAGGTTCACTAACTTATCCCACACACCTTTACAGATATTTCACTCCAAAATTTATGAGTGATATCTCTCGACAAACATAAACGAATAGCTGAACTCGCCTCTAAATCAAGGTCAGTCCACTTCTCATCGACCCAATCCTTATGTATACAAGCTGGCTTTGGCTTTATTGCTTTGATTTGTTTGATGCAAACAAGAATATCTTTTGCATCAGTTTTACATGATGTGAAATTATTATTCTCGTTGAACTTGATAGTATCAAATCCATGCACCTTCGAAAAAATTCCACTTGATGTAGAACCAGACGTATTCACTTTTAACTATCACTACACCAAGTTTAGTGATTAGCAATGGTGGGCGACAATTGCAAAGAAGGCTTGCAACAACTCCTTATGTTACGAAATTCGATGCTGCAATTTTTCGCAACACCTACACTACCATTGCAAATTTTCGGTCGCAACTGTTTCAAACAGTCATGAAATTTTTTAACAAAAAAAAATAGTGAGTTTGACAAGGGAAAACCAGTAAATCAAGTCAAAAATAGAAATAAATAATTTGTTGGACATTCAATGATATAAATACATAATAAATATATAATAATATTAATTTTGTCGACTCATATTAAATGTCCATTAACGTCAGAGGGAATCATACGTTCATACACTCATATTAATTTTGTATAAACATGACGATATGTATGGCAAAAATAGAAATAAATAATTTGTTGAACATTCAATAATAGAAATACATAATAAATATATAATAATTTTAAAAAAATTAATTTTGTCAACTCATATTAAATGTCTTATAACGTCAGAGGGAACAATATGTTCATATACTCATATTAATTTTGTATAAACATGACGATATGTATGGCAATGGAACATGTCCCTCGGCGTTTGTGGTTTAATGTTTTACAAATTGGGAAATTTTTTTGTAGCCCATTTCTCTTCTATTGTATATATAAAGCCCACAATTAAAATTCTACATACGATAAGTAGGATTTGATTACACAAATGACCATTTAGTAAGTAACTAAAAACAGTTGTAACAAATTATAACCCTTAAAAATTCCTTTAGATAATTCAGTTGACTTTCTCAGCATAATTCCCTCCTAATATATCTCCCTAAATGACATTAACGAGTGTGCACGTAATATTTCAATCTCTACCCTTGATTTAATTTAGAGAGTTATGTAACGAGGGTCGTGATTCTAAACATGGAGGGTAATGTAGCAATCAGTTAAATAATCAACCAATAAATATACACTCGTTAGAGGAGTGTGAACAAATTTGGACCTGGTTAATTTGTATCTTCTAAAAATCTCGCCTAAATAGATAATTTTATCATGCGTTTGGTTTCTCTCCATAATTTTATTTTATTACAACCAACCAAACAAATCCAATTATCACAATGAAGTTTTAGGAAACTTCCAATTTTCACAAGGCGCAATTTGGTGAAACGTTCCGTTTTCACAAGTAATTATACTTGGTGAAAATTTAATTTTAAACCTCAATAATGTAGTGTGATTGGTGAAAATTATAATTGTTAACAAAAAATTTAGTTTTCACCTATTGATAATCGCAATTATCACGTTTAACAATCGGTCATATCTAGTTAAAATCATATTTTTCATCTATAGTACCTAGTCGGGTTGAGGGTAATTCACAATTATCTCCATTTTCATCTATGATTACAGTACTTAAAAGAATCAAACTCTAGCGAAATAAAAGAGTTATTATCATTTTTTTTTGAGAATGAAAAAAAAACACAAAAAAACTTAATACCCAATACTCAAAAAGTTGAACGAGGAAGGAGGAACACAAAAAAACTTAATACCCAATACTCAAAAAGTTGAACGAGGAAGGAGGTGTTGGAGGAGTCCGTAGAGATTCATTTATATCGTGTTAAATAATTCTATTCATTCGTATTTCCTTGCAAGTTATAACAACCAAGTATGTATACGCATGAAAATAGGCAACGCACATGACACATAGTGGATAAATGTCATTAATGTGTTTTTTTTTTTTTAATTAAGAAAATGTCATTAATGTTATTGTTAATGCATATAGTAAGTTCCTATGACAAATATTAATTATCCTCCTTATGCAAACCTAATTAATCATCAGTAAAGTGTAACGAATCTTTAGTGCGAATATAAGGAAGGTTCACAAATAACGCCAACAACTATGTCCATAATTATTTTCACCGTAAATTAATGATTCTTATTTTTCTTTTGTCCAATAAAAAAAATAAAGATTAGCCGGTGATACCTTGGAGGTTTCTAAGGCGCTAAAGATTATTTAGGAAGAAGGCAGCAGTAGAGGGTTATTTTTGAACATTGAAAAGACCGAGTTGTTTTGGCATGTTAAGGACCCTAAACGTAGCTTGGTTGGCTTATTTCCCAAGTCCATTAGCACTCCTGATGTTGGTGTCAAACTTTTAGGGGGGCCGGTAAGCTTGGACTTGAATTTTTGTAGTGAGATGGTGATGCACAGAGTGGAGAAGACGGTGCAGTTAATGTCTACCATTAGGAAACTCTGAGACCCACAGTGTGAGCTGTTACTTCTTCGGAGCTGCACCGGTGTTTCACGGCTTTACTTCACTATGCATACTACTCGTCCAGATGCTCTTCTGCAGGCTATATCTTAGTTTGATCATCATCTTTTTCTTTACCTGCGACATCTTATTACGGTGATGGTGCGGGTTTCGGTCCCCTTTAACAACGGCTAGCTACGCTCCTGATGAAAGATGGTGGATTAGGAATTCATACGATGGCAGACACTAGCCAATTTTGTTATATTGCTTCATGCCTCCAGACAAGACACGTGCAGCATGCTATTTTGAAGTTTCAACCGTCTTTTGATAGTTCCAACTTCCGCCGTGCTGTCCCTAGCTTCTTTTAGGTCTGTGGTCTCTCCCCCTCTACTTTCAACATTGATGACATTGCCCCCCGTCCCATGCGTTCTTTGGAAATCACCTACTTTGATGTTGTTAAGAAGGAGATCCCTACAAAATTTACCTTGTCTGCACGTGATGTTTATTTATGGCAATGCAACAAATTGGCTCATGCTCAAGACTTTTTGAAGGCAATTCCCGTCCAAGGGGTTAACCAGTGCTTAGGGCCGAGACAGTTCAGTGCTATCCTCTGCTATAGGCTCGGTATTCCCTTATTCGGTGTGAATAGTGCATGTCCTAGCTGCAACCGTGCAATGGATGTGTTTGGTGATCACGCTTTGTATTGTGCTAGTGACGTTGTGTTAAAGTTCAGACACGACTTGGTAAGAGATGTTTTGGCCGATATTTGTCACAAAGCGGGAGTGTTCGTTAGGAAGGAGGTGGAGTTAGGCTTTTTGTCTGATGAAAACACTGGCTTAAGACCTGCAGATTTATTGGTGTATAATTGGGAGAATGGGAGCAACGTGTGTTTTGATGTCACTGGTGTCTCTCCTTTTGCGAGCGGTAGTAGGAATTACACACCCGGACATGCCATCACTGCTGCCATCACTTGCAAATGCAAGAAGTACCTTGAGAAGTGCACTGAGCACGGTTACGGTTTTGGGGTTCTAGCTTTTTCCACTTTGGGTGAACTTGGTGATGATTTTATTGTCTTTTTAAAGAGGTTGAAAAATTGTTTAGCTAGTCATGATGCTAATTCTAAGATTGGCAACATTTTTTTTAATCGTGTTGTTCATAGGGGGTGGGAGCTCAGCTTGTTGCTAGGCTCCCAACGAGTTTCTTGTGTAATAATTCCTTTGATTCCTAAAATATAATTTTTGTCAATAGTTTGTAATGAGTAAAGGTTAATTTAGTCTTGTTAAAAGTTTAAAAATCAAAATTCAATCTAGAGCTGCTAATCTTAACCGTACATCTATAATTTTCGGATACATATATATATATCATCTTATTGATGGGTTTATGAGAAGAGAGAGGGTTCAAATTTGGGTTATTCAGAAATTTCTACTTTCACAAATATATATATATATTATAAAAAGTATGGATGTTTGACTTTAAGATAAAAAGTCATTCATTCGCCAGGATTGATTCAGATGGAGTTTTTTACTTCGACGGCCGGGAAAATTTTAGTATTGTTTACCTGGGTGAATGTGGGTCAACAAAAATATGGTGGGGTAACGCTTAGGGGTGAATGGGGACGTCCAGATATTTTGGTTTCGATGATAAGATTCTCCTTCAACTTATGCGATTCCTCCTCTCAAACCCTTGATTTTTTTACTTTTTTCTTTTGATTTGGTTGTTGATATTTTTAGTATTCTAAGATCAGTTCAGGATTTCAGTAAACAACCAACTTCTCATTGTGATTCATTCCTTCTTCTCAACTGTAAGAGGCTCCAACATATATGCCACCACCTAGACCACCGCAGATTAACTTTTCTTTTTGTAGTCTATATGATATTGCTTCACAGTCCCAACCCAGAATTACTAGCACTTTGCTCCCTGGACCACATATGTCAATGATCCCACAAACTCAAGAAGCAAACACTCTAAATGACTAATAGTACATAGATTCAAAAGGCAACCGAAATTAATATTTATCTATTCAATCTTAATCATCCCAGAGGTCTTGGAGAATATGAAATTTGCTGGTTTTAAAAGATGAGTCAAGCAAGGAATGCCAACTTGCATTAGGTGCAACCATGTTAAAATGAAATCAAACTGAGGAGAAAAATGTAGTTGAAATTACAGCATTTTAGATGCATCAAAAATCAAATTCAAACATTAACATTAACACTAACACTAATATTACCAAACACTTGATTCCATTAACATTAACACTATCATTACCAAACACTTCATTCCATGCTTCTTCTGCATCAAACAAAACAGCTCCACAAACTATTCCTCAATTTGTTCTTCCCTCATTGGGAGAAGAAGTAAAGGATCATCTAGTGGTGATAACCAGGATGGCCGAGAAGTATCCCCTGAAAACCTGATTCGTAGTGTCTGCCTTAAAGATCAGAGAGAGATATCTTGAAGTCGTGTCCTAAATTAGTGACATTACCAATTTGCTCTTAATCTAATTCTAATCTATTAACCCTAATTTGTCCTAAAAGATACACCTTCAAATTTACATACATTTTCCACTTTAAGAACAATCAACAACATTTCAATTTCAAGAACAACATTTTTGATGCATAAGAACAAGGTTTTATCGCAGTTACCCACATACTAAAATCATAATAAGAGTTTCAAGAGGTAATGAGTATCATCAACATTTCAATTCCCATCTCTTTAGTTTTTTAACATCCCAATGTTTTTCCGTAAACATGAAATATAAGCCAAGTGAAGAATATGCCAATCTTATATTGATCGTTAGCTTTGTATAAGTGCAAAGATGTTACTTAAGAAATGACAGCAGCTAATTAAAAAATACAAACTTACAGATATCTAGATCTACTTTCACAACATCGTCTGTTTCATTGAAGATCTATTGCCGTAAATTTAGGATGATAAGTGGAGATTTGGCTACTGGTGTGACTCACTGTGGAGAGATTAACTCTGGAGCTAGATATCCCGAGGACATAAATGCTGTCACTGAAGAATGTATGTCAATTTTGAAAGGAGAAATCATACAAATCCAAGTTTTGAAGTTGAGAGGAGAAATCATTGTGGGAAATTTAGGATGATTGGTTTTGTGTCTCCTACATGCTATATGTAAAGATTCCCACACAAATCCAAATTCATAACTCATTTTACAAATCATTTTTGTTCCTTGTTAAAGATACTAACCCAAACGAAGAAGAAGAATTGTTTGAGAAAGAGAGAGATGGATCGTGGAAACGGCGGAGTGGTGTTTTCCCTTGAGGAAAAGGGCATCTCTTTTGAATATATACTATATAAAAGTGCATAAACCCTAAGTCTGAACAGACCTTAGGCTAACCTCAAGCCCGGGGCTTTGGTTAACCTTGCCTAACTTAAGCCCATTTGGTTAGCTTCACCACCATCATCATTCTGTGCATTTGCAAATCTCTTTGTATTATGTTTTTTTTTTTTTGAGGAAACTTTGTATTATGTTTTTGAGCCGTGGATGTGTGTCGACTTTGCACTATACCATTTTAAAATTTCATAGCTACAAGATGGCTTGACCAATTGTGCCCATACTACATTACAATATGTTTTCCGCAATTCGTTTTTCCCTAACTTGCAGCTATAGTAACAATTTTTTTTTTTTAAGCTCAACAAATTATCGTGTTATTTTTTCATTAATTAATGAGCATGAGATATTTTCATAGTACTAGGCACCTTTATTTTCATCCCACCGAGTGGTATTTTTTTTTTTTTTAACATCATTGGAATCATCCCACAAGAAGTACCTTATTACCTTCTCAAAATACTCCCTCCGTCTCACTATTAAATGACCTATTTGATTTTAGATTTTGTCCCACTAATAAGTGACCTATATCACTAAATAAGGAGATATTTCTAAAATTATCCTTATAGTTAATTATAAAATATGTAAGAAATATGCATAATTTGATAGTCGTGTTTATATTCGTTACGTAGGTGTTTTAAAATGTTTTTCAATGGTATGAAGTTTGCGAACATCCGTGGAGTAGTTTGAGAGATAAATCATTTCTAAATTTCACTAATTACTATCCATAAGGGGTATAATTATAACTCTTTTCCTTGCTTGCCTTAAAATTGTGCAAACTTAAACTAGGTCACTTAATAGTGGGACGGAAAGAGTATTTCAAAAAAAAAATTGGTTACAGGGAAAGAGACTCAACGGTCAAAGGCCACATAGCACAACAAACATATTAGCATTAGGATAAAGCAAACAATTTTATTAAGGAAGAAAATCACTACTCATATACAAGGACAGAACATTAAACGCAACATTAACTATTCTCTCCATCATGCAGCAAAATGAAAACATTGCTTCAAAGGGCAACAAGCACCGAGATTTCAATTTACATCTCTTCTTTTCGTTTTTTAATATCCGAGAGTTTTTGAGGGCATGTATAAAATATCAGTTTGTACTCGATGGATTTAATAATAGAGTTTCTCATCACACCCTTTATTGGTCTCAAAATCCAACAGATTCAAATTCAAATCGTATGTCTAATGAACTTCACATTCCAGATTGCATATTTTGGTCTTTGGATAATTAAACAGGTTTACTTTCCTAACATATTTTGACTGTCGACTTGACTGAATGGTGGCCATTTTTGCTGACTTAATGTTTGTAATGTTTTTTATGTTGTGTAGGTTGGAAAGCGAGTCACAAAGATGCAGATAATGCATTAGGCTAGACTAGAGAGCATTGACATCATCTGGGAAGTTTTGCCGGCGTTGTGGGACACTGCTGAAAAGAAATCGGAGAAAGTGGTCTGCAATTTAGGAAATCCCTGTCGTAACAAGTAGAATACCAGAGCCAGACCACCATTATCACATCATTGATGATGCAAAAAATCCATTACCTTATCAACTCAATCACACAATCTGATAAATCAATAAACTTATGCTAGAAGAAAAAAAATTGCAGCACAAGGAAAACATTGGTTTCGAATTCAGAAAACCTCAATTCTACTCCGAGCTAACACTAATTTCATACTTTGCTAAACTTTACGGAAAATGAGTCATTTGTCCAAATATTTTTAAAACACGGTTTGAATGGACGAGTAAAAAAATTTATGGGTGAAATGGACACAAAAAAAAAAAATAGCAAGGATGAAACTGGATTCATTCTGGCTTAAACTTAAAAAATAGTGAGGATGAAACTGGATGCATCCTGTGTAAATTAAAAATAAGAAAAAGTTTTTGAAAATGGGCAGGATGAGACTGGTTACATCCTGGCTATTTTTACATTTTTGTCCATTTAAACAGTATCAAATGCTAGATGTCTTTTTCATTCAGGAATTGTTAATTTTGGTCTTTTTAACCAATTTTGTGTAAACTTTACAAATATCATGAATCGGTTACTTCCATGAGATTTGAGTTACGCGGACTAGAATAACCAAAACAAAATTGAATACAAAAATTTAAGTTTGAACTCTTAAAAGTACCAAATTATCTTCACTGGATCCCACTTCTGATAAACCATTGCACCATCAGAACACACCACAAGTCAAGGCACATACACTTATACATTCATCATTTCAGTCACCGGTACCACTGATGCTTTCATCTAATCATCTCTATCTTTCAGAAAGATTCTTTCTCCAAAATAAACCACCGAAATTAAAGCCTCTCACGAACCCAAAATTTAATAATTGATCATAACTCATTATTCTACTATTATCTCTTGCGGTTCATTTGGAAGAAGAAAAATTGTCTTAGTATTTATACTGAAGTTCTGAACCCCAAGCCTGTCCTTGCCTCTCTGGGGCTTTGGCAAACCACCTTGTCCAACATGAACCCATTTGGTTACCTCTCTTATAGTCCAAGTGATCGTAGTATCAAATTTGACCTTTTTGATATGACGATCATCCCATCATCTGCAATCTAGTAGTGTGGAAACGGCGGAGTTGAGTTCAAAAATTAGTAGTGTTTTCCATAAAATGAAAGAAACAAGGGTCATCTTGATATTTATATAGTAAACTCTAAGCCTACCATTAGGCTAAGTTTTATGGGCTAGATATCTAGTTGTTAGCCTAGACAACCTCCTAAATCTTATTGGATGGAGAATTTAGCAGCGGAACGCTGAACAGTGCAGCGTCCAGGTGAAAGCTGAACCAAACGGCGTTCAAAAATTTACCAAAAATAATCAAAAGATTCGAGTGATCATTACTACTGAAATATAATAAGAAGTTAATTGTTATGATGAGGGTACTCGAGTACTACTAAAATATCATTAATTTGAATATTAAAATGAAAACACCGCGCTGCTAGAATACTCAAGTACTACTAAAATATCATTAATTTGAATATTAAAATGAAAACACTTTAACTTTATCATAAGCAACGCGTCAGTGTGCTTGAGTGCTACCTATGTTAGCTTCAAGATATATCAATCTAACTTCTTTACTTGAAAAAGAAAATTGACGTTGTATGGTTCACAGTTTCTGCGGGGATCCCTTAGAATATTCCTCCAGCGCTGAATCATTCAGCGTTTTGGTCACTTTTTGAGCGCTGAACCATTCAGCGTTTCAATCTCGCTGCTAGTTGAATTGCGAGCACTTGCTAGGAGAGAGAAGTAGCCAGAAGCATTGTTAACTTTTTTCCCACATTTTTTTCTTGATTTGGAACACTTTTTGGCCAATTTAGCAATTGAATCTAGCCCATAAGACTTAGCCTTAAAGCAGTTGACCTTGTCCAACGATAATCCCATTTAGTATTTTGTTACCCCTTACCAAGAATGTTGATGATCGAAGTACCAAAAAATTTGAGCATTTTGGTCTGACCATCATTTGCAATCTAGTAATATCTAAAGCAACTTCATGCTGTACTGACGTTTCAATAATGAAGAGCCTAACTCTGAAGTCTGAAACACAATGATCATCTAGTTGTATGCCTTAGACACAACGGAAGATGGCCAAGTGCAACTATTTTGAAATGAAATACAACTAGATAGAGGATGAATTTTAAGTGACCATGAATACAAGAATAATATAGTTGAAACCACGGCATTTTGATACGTGGGTAAACTACCCATTTCGAGGGAAACTAAAAATGGGCCAAATTTCCTTTAAAAATCGATTCGGACTATTACCAGCAAATTAAAAGAGTTGTAGTGTTTTTTGCAAAGAGTGATGAAAGCATAAATAATTTATGACCACCAAATTAAATGGGAGGACATTTCTTACGAGGTCTTGGGTTTTATGAACATTGTCAAGGTCTTTTTCACTAGTCAGTTCAATAGGAATAACAATCAATGGTGAATGGAAAATTCCAAATGCTCTTACTATACCGAGAATTACAAGGGTGTCACAGGCGTAGCCGTAAAAAGTGATGTTACAATATATTTCTACATAAGGGTATCTTGTGTGGTAGACATCAGTAAAACTAAACTGAGCTACTTTGAATCTTTACACCAGCAAAATTAAAATTTTAAGGGTTATTTTGTTTTTGGTACTCAAATTTTGTCCAGTTTTTGAGTTTGGTCTAACATTTGTCCAGTTTGGCGTTTGGTACCTGAAACAGACGTTGACTGTAGTTGACTAGGTTAAATCTAATTTTAGTTTAATTAAATCAATATCTTTTATGTTAATTTTCACAGCCGTTGATCTTACATAACGTGGAGTCGTGGACGGCCATAATATTTATCTACATAATCAAAAAATCCCTTCATTTTCTTCTTTCTTTACCCCTGAATCCCCATCAAAAGACGTCCACCATTTGTTTTTCCTTTCCTTCTTTACGAAAACATCAGTGGTGGATCCAGAACTTTTTGTTGATAGTGGCACTATATAAAAAAATCACTATTTTATTTTTCTTTTATTAATAATTTCATCATTAAATTAACACATTTGGTAATTGTCCACGACGATTTTTCATATAATGGAACCGCCGTATGATAACCTTGTTATCAATAGCATCAAAAATGTCTTTTTCAATATAACAAAGCAAATTATCATTCATCCACTCATCTCCCATTCAATTGCGTAACCTAGTCTTCACAATTTTCATACCAGAAAAAATTCTTTCTACGGTAGCAGTAGCAACTGGTAAGAGCAACCCTAACGTCAAAAGCAAATAAACAAATGGGTACACTTGATCTTTTTTTTTCTCAACCATTTTTTTAGCAAGATCACCAATATTTTTCAACCCCAAAAACTCATCACTTGGTCTCATGTATATTATATAATTTCAAGTTGATCTTCAAGAATCCCAATTTCAGAATGAAATCATATATTCAAAACTAAGTTACTAAGATGCAGAGCACAACGTCACAAGCCTTCACAGCCCACTAAAGTAGTGGCACTAACTAATCCAAAATTCAAACATTGAAACATATAAAATAAATATAAAATATTTTGACTTACATCATCAAATGTATTAGGAATAGGAATGGGATTGGGAGATTCTGATGATTCATTATCTCTTGATATGTTTTCATTTCCAGATGTCTCACTTGACATTTCCGTCGTTGGATTGCTTGGTGTTGATTGCGTCTCATTTCTTTTACTTTTTTTGAAAAACCTTTCGATTGTCATCGGTTGATTACTTGATTTCTTGGTGAAGAATAGAGTAAAAGCTTAAAATACATAAACTTGCAAACCGTAACCTAGGAAAGTCTTAGTTTTTACCAAATTTGTAGCTAAAAATATCATATATGTATTGACTACGAATATCTTGTTAGCCAGAAAATATATTGTATCTGTTTTGTTACCTATTTTCCTTGAAAAAAATCTAAATGGATTTATAAAAATAAGCAAAAAAGAAAACAAAAATATAGGAAATGGTCGGCAAAACATAAATAGGTAAAGATGTTTTTGCAAAATCTTTTATGGGCACGTGCCTAAGTGTGCCTCTACATAGATACGCCCCTGATCCTAATCTAATTTTTGTTTATTCTTTAATCGAACTCAATTTTTTTTATTTCAGGGGTCGGGGTTTAAGTTTGTTTTAGGGGAATATGATACAGGGTTTTCCTGATCTCTGGAGTAGAATTGAGTTAAAACCCTAATTTAATTATTTAGGGAACCATTCGTTCAGTTCCCTCATTCAGCGGCCGCATACTTGAGGTATAAACATGGCGATATGTATAACAATGGAACATGTCCATCGGTATCTATGCTTCGATGTTCTACAAATATATAGTTTACAAAGAGGTGATTAATTACTCACCAAACCATTAATAATAATTGAATATTTGGGTTCCGGTTATATTTTTGTTTTAAAAAAAGGTTATTTTACGACCAGAAAAATGCTTAGATCAGAATCAAGCGGATACATTAAAACAAATCAAGGGATACATTAAAACTAAAATTTATGTATGTGCCGTTATGATAAGGGTTAAGCCCTAGTCATTTGTACAAACCAATCATAACTGCTAAAAACTAAACAAATACAAGTACTCATAACTAATGTTTAATTAAAATTTAAAAATAAATGTTCAATTAATATTTCATAAAAAATATTTCTTTAATCAATCAAATAAATATATTTTTGTTGATACATAATAAGTTTATTCGATATTAAGCGAGCATAAATGGTGGTTGTGATGGTGGGAAGTGGTGGGGATAATGGTGGTGGCTATTGATGAGACTGGTGGAATGGTGATGATAATGTGGTAGAAGTAATAGTGGTAGTAGGGTGAGAAAAAAGATCCTAAGATAGGTAAATTATACATTAATGGCGGTTTTGATGGTGGTGGATCGGCGGTGGAGATAATGGTGGTGGGTATTGGTGAGACCGGTAAGGTGGTGACGATAACGTGGTGGAAAAAGTAGTGGTAGTAGGGTGAGAAAAGGTGTCTTAACATAGGTAAATTATTTAGTCACCCTTGGTTAATTTTTCTTGGTTTGTTTTAATTTGATTTTAGTTTTCAAATTACTTTTATTTATTTTTTTAAATTAAAACAATTTTTAAATGCCCGATTTTTCCAAAAAAGAAGATGTTGTGATTTTATGATTTACCGGGTAGCGGGCAGGAAAAAAAAGAGACCAAACACAAGGTTACACGCGAATTAATTGTAATCGGTTCAGTTTCTCACATCTCTCTTTATGAATAATTAATTGGGGGATATGGATTTTAATTGGGGGATATCACTAGAGGACAAAATAGGGATCCGAATATCCTAGCTGGGTTACCCCTTATGTAATTAAATTATTAATTCCTAATCTAACCCTCACTAATTAGGATTAGTTACTAATTAAGATTAGTAAAATCTTAATGATTTGGGGATATATTTAGTGTTTTTGAGTTTATTTGAATTTTTTGTGGGTAGAAGGAGGGGGAAAAAATTTAGAGTAGAATTTTTTTTTTTTTTGAAAATGGAAGATGAATTTGAAGAGAGACTTTAATTTTCTTGAATCCTTGGCTCAACTACAACAACAATCATATCTTCAATCTTGATTAATGATAACACCTCCCAATTGGAGTTATATGATGAACCAACACCCTTGGATCACGATTTTTCGTGACCATGAGGAGTTATGTGAAGAACCAACTCAAGAAAGTAAACATGTTCAACATACAAGCATCCCCAACACACTGAGGTAATGCTTCAAAGAGGTCGAAAATTTGTTTTTTTTTTGAAACCGCCATTTTGTCCGAAAAAGCGAGAAAACCGCATGCTCGTTATATGAATACCATGCCGGAACCTCTATAACCGCATTGTATTCATACAAATTTGAATGCCGGTTTAAAATATCCCCAAGTTCAAGAACATATAGCGTACCATTCAAACCAAGATTGTATGCGGTTTGAATTTTTACTTTTTACCAACCACCGAATATTGTATGGAATACTCAAACCTAAAGACTGATGACCGTACATGACACACCATGCCGGTTTGTGATACCGGCATAGATCCTTGCATGTCGATGGTGCCGGTTTAATAGGAAAAACATACAGAAACAAATTATATTTTGAACTTAAAAACCGGCATTCCTTTTTTTGATATATGTATGCCGGTACGATATCCCGGCATAGTAACTGAATTTGTAAAAATGCCGGTTTTAATACTGGCATAGAATGACAATTACCTTGTATGCCGTTTTTGAAAACCGGCACTTTAATTTACGTATCGACACTTGCGGTTTTGACTAATCCAATTTTATTTTCATTTAGATAATTCTGTGCATAACGATCAACCAAACTCCAAACCGCTCCATCGGGATACGTCGGAACACTATAAAATACCTCGGGTATGTTACCAAACAAGTCTTCCACCTAGTTTTTACAATTTAATGTTGGGATTTGCTTGTAATCTCTCATTATTATGTAGGGAATAAAATATGAAAAGGAAGTAATTGCTTGGGCAAAAGAGACGGCTCTTAAGAACATGTGTGTCTTAGTGAGGAATAGTCAACATTCAGATGTTCGTTTTGAGATGTTTTGTGAGAGAAGAGGAAAATACAAGGAGAATAGCCATAAGAGAAAGGGTTATGTATATGAAAAGAAGACTAAGAGGGTATACAAAACAATTACGAAAAAGGATGAGTGCCCCTTTAAGCTTGTATTCTATCTAAGAGGAGAAAGTAAAGAAGAAAAAGAATGGGAATGTAAGGTGTGGTTTGGCCGTCACAACCACCCCGATCCGAAAGATTTTGAAGGTCACTCCCTAGTTGCGAAGCTAAAACCTGATCAATTCGAGGATGTCAAGATGATAACAAAAGCATGTATCAAACCAAGAGTGATTCTCCGAACCTTCAAGGCAAAGGATAAGATGAACGTTTCTTCACTAAGTACAATTTATAGCGCACAAGCAACTATTAAAAGGTTGGAATGGGAAGGGAGGAATGTTATGCAAGAATTTGAGAAGATAGTTTGGGATCACAACTACACGCGTATCATTAAAAGAGGTACGGACGAGAAGCCGCTTCAAATATTCATTTCGCATCCTTTGCTTTCACAATTGGCTCATACGTGTTGTGATGTTCTTATGATGGACTGCACGTACAAGACAAACAAATACAACATCTTTGTTGTTCAACATCGTAAGGCAGACATCGGACAAGGTAACATTCACATTGGCTTGGTGTTTAATGGAAAACGAGAGGGATTACAATTATCATTGGGCATTGCGACAATTGAAATTATTGTTCCCGGAAAATCGTGGTCCGAAGGTCATCATAACCGATCAATTTGACGCACTAATGAATGCCATATCCGACGTATTTCCGGATGCACAAAATTTCCTATGTACATTTCATATAGGTGAAAATGTGAAAAAACATTGTCATGCTTTGTTTGAACCCTCTAAGGCTGATATTAAAAAAAGAATGGTTGGTCAACTTGATGAAGATGTTCGTAATGAGAAACTATCACCCGAAGAAGAAGAAAATGAAAGAGGAAAGATTAAAGAGCGAGTCGACAAAGAACACGATGAAAACCATAAAAGGTGGTTGGAATTTCTAAAGGATTGGGAGAAAGTTTATTGGTCTCTTACCGAGGACATTTATGAAAAGAGATTGAAAATGTTTATTGCCATCTATAACGAAGTGTATCCAAGTGCCGTTTCATATTGTCGAGATAAATTGTTGGATAAGTTCAAGGAAAAATTTGTGCGTGCGTGGACAAATCGTGACATTACGGGAATGAAGCAACTAGTATAGCGGAGTCCTCACATGGGAGATTTAAAGATCTCATCCAGTCCGGCCTGGGAAACGTGGTTACGGTCGCCGAGGCAATGGAACAAAACTTTAAGGCCGATATTGATAGGATCAAGAAGGGTTTTGAGAAAAGCTCCATGGATAGGATGACTCCATTTCTTAAACATACTAAGTTGCTCCAAGGAATAGAGTTTAACGTCTCTCGGTGGGCAATAAAACATATGATGAGACAAATGCAATATGAAAAAAATTATGGAAAACCGGGTGATGTGTGTATTTGTCCAGACATGTCTTCTTTGGGGCTTCCGTGTCGACATATGCTTGTGAAGTATGAAGAAGTGATACCTATTGGTGTTATTGATCCTTTTTGGAAGCAATTATCTTTCAACCAAAGTAAATAAAGAGTTAACCCACAGTACAAACCAAAACAAGTTTGAAATTGTTTTTGACGTAACCATAAAACTAAAGAGTTAACCATCACTAATTAGTCTTTTGTTTCTTTTGGGTTGGCGCCTTCCTTGTTTCCCCATACTACCTGATGCCGGTATTTCAAAACCGGCAATGACGAAACCTAGAAATAATGCCGGTAAAAAAAAAAAAAAAATCCTGTGTGTTTTAAGTTGACTACCGGAATAGCCTTCAACCCAATTCGAATGCCGGTCCTAAAATCTAATTTTCAGGAACTCAAGCCGGTTTGGTGTTCAACTACTATCGTATGCCGGTATTGATATTTCAGGTTCAGGAAGTTAAACCGGCATGGTGTTCAAACTAATATTGAATGCCGGTTTTCTCTGCAACTCCACAGTTTCACCAATTTTGGCGATTCTAACCTAAACCCATGGCTAAAAATCGATTAAAACAATCATAAATGAGCTAAAAAAACACTTACCTTCTCAGAGAAGCCATGATTGGTTGATCATCCGATTTGGATGCTTCTTCCTCTTCTAGTTCTTGAGCAATGTTCTCGATTCGTTGCTCATGTGTTTGTTGAGCAATCGATTTAGTGTTCCGTTTTGCTTTTGATTTCTTTCGTGGAGGCATTGTTATGGTAGGTTAGTCAACGAAGAAATTTTTGATTCAACGATTAATCGTCGATGAAGAATGAACGATGAGGAAGACGATGAAGAATTTTTTTTTTCTAAACCTAACCCTATGCCGGTACAAAATCAATTGGGGGATATATGAATGTGGTATTTAGATTTTATTGTTTTAGGGAAAGGGCATTACAGTAATTTCATAATGTTTTTTAATTAATGAAGGGATATTCTGGTATTTTCGCACCCAAAAGACACCCCTTATCAGCCACAAATGGTTGGGGGAAGTAATTCATATCCCCCAATTAAAATCCATATCCCCCAATTAATAGTTCCTCTTTATTCCCCTTTTTTGTAATGGTTTCTGTATCTTTCATTATTTCTCCCCTACTTCATCGTAATATGCAAGGCTAAGCATGAATTAATTATAATTGATTCAGTTTCTCATATTTCTTTTTATTCCACTTTTTTGTCATGATTTCTATTTTTTGTCATTTCTCCCCAACATCGTGTAATTATGCATGCTTGAAAAATAGTTCATGATAATAGGTAAAGAGACAAGAAAAGAAATGGATAAAGAATTAAATATTATTATAAAGTTTAGGAAAATGAATAAACACAAATCTATGTAATTTGGAACCGAACAATTTGTATTAAAGAGAAAAATTAAATTCAGATGCTAACAGATTTTGCAAGATTAATCTTATTTTTTTATAAAGTAATTTAAGGTGTTTTTAGTTTAGTTACAAGTTTGGTGAATGACCTTTGATGATATTTTTTTTTTTGAAGTAATGAACGAAGTAATGTTGTAATGCCCATAGGATTTGCTCTAAAGATTAACTATATTTGTCCCAAAGGGTTGTATGACTTATATACACAATATTAAAAGATTCGAAGATAAGGACATGTTTATTAACCAACTCCTCAAAACATTTAGACCTGGATCGATCAGTTCGATTCTTCTCAGACAATTACAACATGTATGAATCGATGGATACATTTGAAACACATTTCCTTGCCCTTGCCGTTATAGCACGGGTTGAGACCTAGTCATTGGATAAGAAAGAGTTTTTAATTAAATGTTTTTGTTCTTGGTGTGGTTTTAACTTAGGACTTAAGAGTTCCATGGATACTCACTCATTTACTTCGAGTTATTGGAACTTTTTAGTCCCTCGTTGGCTAGAGAAGGATGACCACTATATAATTATTCTCGTACGGATAGTTAGACACACGAGGGTGGTATGGGTGAACAGACGACACATGGCCCAGCCCATGCCCTATGTACGTATGCCATACACCATTTTTTCTATGATGGCTGTCTACTCGAAATAATTTATTCCAAAAATATTTTCTTAAGCATTTTACTATTGTAATGCAATAGCCAATGTGACCACTAAACATTATTGATTTCCAGATAACCTTCTATCGCATTAACCATTGTAAAGATCAATGTGTTTTGAACCTATACCACCCTAATTTGGAAAATGTTTGTGATTGGTAGTCAAGACTAACCCATGGATGTTTAAAGCTATATCTATAAATCCATCAAACCTGCGAGAATAACCTGGGAACGTTCGAAAGTTCACCATAACTAGCTCGTCAAAGTCTAATAAATATTATTTCAATTAGTACTAACAGAATAGCAATCAGCGAGAGAGGTTATACGTTCAATCACCTGGACAGAAACCACTAATGGCAAAGTTGGAGAACTGTCCGGTGTAAATATCACCCTCATCAATAGGACCAATGTTAAGCTGAACGGAAGCATGTTCTTTTACAGCAAATCTAAATAATGAAATGAAAGGAAAATGTTTCAAATCCAATTTCCAGAAAATGAATTTCTATTTCCAGGAAAGTGTATCTTTTATGAGTTTGAAATATTTTCATTTTCAATGTCACTAATCTGTTGTGGTCTTTACTAGGTTCTTTCACACAGATCAATAAGAACACACAGATAATCTAACATGCAAGCACTCAAACAATGAAAATAACGAAAGAAAAACAGAACACATGAATTATAGTGGTTCGGAAAAGTGCCTACGTCCACTTGATGGTGATGATACCTTTCACTATATGAAATCTCTAAAGAACAACTTACAAGAACTCTTTGGTGTTAGTCCCTTCACGTTCTCCTTGTTTACAACCATAATAAAGAATACTCTCAATACTGTAACCTCACCAAAGAAAACTAGCTCTCAATACTGTAACCTAGCGGACTCTGACCCCTATTTATATACTGGACAAACTTGGATGTCACGTATATGGTCTTGTAAGACAAGCATCCAATACTTTCAAGCCAAGTTTATGTCCCAAGTATGGAAATACTTCACTGCCAAGTTTTAAACACTTGGAGACCAAGTTTCTGCCGTATGGAATTAACAACAAACTTCACAAATCTCCACCTTTGTTGATAATCCATCACCTGTCATCATTGTTCTTCACTTATGCACATCACCACCCCCACATTGCACCTTACGGTGCCTACACTGGTAAAATGTTGATTAAGTTCAAACAATGTTTGAACTTTCTCAATGGTACCACTTTTGTCAGCATGTCTGCAGGATTGTCCTCAGTGTGAATTTTTGGTACTGAAAAATATCCACCTTCTATATTCTGTCGTGCAGAGTGATACCGAATATTGATATGCTTTGCCCTTCCGTGAAAATCTTCATGCTTCAACAATGCTATAGCACTATGACTGTCACAATGCACATTAATGCATTCTTGTTCGACTCCAAAATCCTTAACCAATCCTTTAAGCCAAATTGCTTCCTTTATGGCCTCATTTATAGCTATCAGTTCAGCCTCCATTGTTGATTGATCTAGAACTGATTGTAAACAAGATCTCCAGCTTATAGGACTGCCAGCCAAAGTAAAAACATACCTGGTTGTTTATTTGTAATGATCAATATCTCCTCCATAGTCAGCATCTACATACCCACAGACTTGAGGGTATTTACCAGTAACCTGTTGATAAACCAAACCAACGTTTACTGTTTGCTTTTGGTACCTTAGTATGCCCTTCACAGCTTTCCAATGTTTCTTTCCAGGATTTGCCATAAACCTACTCACAATACCAACCGCCTGTGCAATGTATGGTCGAGGACAGACCATTGCATACATTAAACTGCCTACCGCATTCATATATGGAACACGAAACATGTTTTCTTCTTCTGCTGCAGTACTTGGTTTCATCTTCACGGACAACTTCAAATGCCCACCTAACAGTAAACTCATAGGCTTTGATTCTTGTACTCCAAACTTTTGTACAACCTTTTCTAGATATTGTCTCTGTGTAAGACACAATCTTCCCTTTTTCCTGTCCCTTTGAATTTCCATTCCAAGTATTTTCTTAGCAGCCCCCAAATCCTTCATTTCGAACTTCTTACTTAAATGAGATTTTAACTTCTCAATATCCACCATGCTCTTCGCAGTAATGAGCATATCATCTACGTATAGGAGTAGAAATATCAAAGAATTATCTTGTAGCTTCTTTGTATACACACAACTATCATAAAGACTATGTGTGAACCCTTGTTCCTTCATAAATGTATCAAATCTCTTATACCATTGTCTAGGCAATTGCTTGAGCCCATACAATGATTTCTTTAATTTGCATACATACTCTTCTTTACCTGCAACAACATATCCTTCGGGCTGTGACATATAAATGTCCTCTTCCAGAGTACCATTTAAGAACGTTGTTTTGACATCAAGTTGCTCTAACTCCAAGTCATAGGATCCCACTATAGATAACAAGGTACGGATTGAAGTATGTCTTACAACTGGAGAGTATATATCATTGTAATCAACACCTTCCTTTTGTGCATAACCTTTATCTACCAGACGCGCCTTATACTGTATGCTATTTGTACCCGGAACTGCTTACTTCTTTGCAAACACCAACTTGCAACCAATTGCTTTACAACCCTTAGGCAACTTTACTAGTTCCCAAGTTTCATTCTTGAGTAGAGAATTCATTTCTTCTTCTGTAACTGCTTGCCATTTTTCAACGTTGGAATCTTTCATCGCCTCTTGAAAAGTGCATGGCTCATCTCCATAAGCCATAAAATCAAATGCTACATAATCATCCATCCATGCTGGTGGCTTCTTGTTGCGTGGTTCTCTATTGTTTGCTAGAAAAAAAATCATATTGTTGTTGCTGAGATTCTTCATCTTGAACCTCCTCATCAACTGCATCTTCTTGAGATGTAGAATCAATATGAGGAATTTCTTTTTCCTCCCCGGACTCACCATTATGTAACTACACCTGAGTATCTACCTCCACCTGAGTTATAGTTTCTTTGCTAGAGTGTAACAAAGATTTTTCATCAAAGGTAACATCCCTGCTAATAACAACCTTGTGACTTTCTTCGCACCACAACTTGTAACCCTTGATTCCATCTTCAATTCCAATGTATATGGCCTTCTTTGCTCTCGGATCTAACTTACTTTCTCTAACGTGATAATAAGCTAGACATCCAAAAACTTTAATGGAATAATGATTAGCAGGTGTACCTGACCATACCTCCATAGGTGATAGCAACTGATGGTGATCTGTTAATGAGATAGCACGCCATATTTACTGCCTCAGCCCAAAATTCTTTACCCAAACCAGCGTTGGATAACATGCACCGCGCTCTCTCCATAAGGGTGCGATTCATCCGTTCCGCAACCCCGTTTTGTTGAGGTGTCTTTCTCACTGTCCAATGTCTAACTATGCCTGCACTTTGACAATACTCCTTCAGTGGGTCGTTCTTGTATTCCCCACCATTATCAGACCGTAGTCGCTTCACTTTCTTGTCTGTCTGGGTTTCTATCATAGTCTTCCATATCTTGAAAATTTTGACAACTTCATCCTTTGTCTTCATAGCATACAACCACACTCTCCTTGAGAAATCGTCGATAAAAGTGACAAAGTACCTCCTTCCTCCTTTGGATACTTCCTTAGAAGGACCCCGTACATCAGTATGTATGCAATCCACAATACTCTTAGTACGATGGATTGCTTTACCAAACTTTACCCTATGTTGTTTTCCATAAACACAGTGTTCACAGAAATCTAGTTTGTCTTTCTTCAGTTTGTCAAGCAAACCTTGCTTGCAAAAAATCTCTAGTCCTTTCTCACTTATATGCCCCAGCCGCATATGCCAAAGTTTCGAAATACTAGAATCTTCATTATTTTCAACTCCAACATAAACTCCATCTACCACTGTACCTACTTGTAAGAAATATAAGTTTCTTTCTCTCTTGGCTTGAATCACCACTTTAGAATCTGAATTTAAAACCTTTGTAAATCCACCTTCCATTACAATACGATAGTCCTTAGACCCTAAAGTACCAAGTGATATCAAAATTTTCTTCAAATCAAGAATATGCCTTACCCCAGATAAAGTGTGTACTTTACCTTCATGATTTTTGATCTTAATTGTTCCAATCCCAACTACTCCACAGGCATAATTATTACCAAGTAGTACGGTACCACCTCCTACAGATTCATAAGAAGTAAACCAGTCCTTATTTGGACTCATATGATAAGAACAAGCAGAATCAAAAATCCGTACTTCATGATGATCACCACATGTAACCGTCAGCACTTCTCCTGTTTCAGAACCTTCTTCAGCTATTGCTGCTTGTGAATTTGACTCACGTTTCTCCTTAGCTTTGAGCTTTGGACAATCTCTCTTCCAGTTCCCTTTGTCATGACACCAATAACATTCAGAATTCCCTTTGGTTTTTCTCTTAAACTTGGATTTATTCTTTTCAGGTTTTGGTCCATTCTTCCCATTGTTTACATATAACCCTACAGCTTGATCACTTTCCATTGCATCCTTCTTACGGAACTCATCACTTAATAAAGAAGCAATCACGTCATCTAGTTTGATAGTATCTTTTGATGCCAGTGTACTTTGTATCAGTGTATCATATGTATCTGGAAAAGAACACAGTAGTAGCATAGCTTGATGTTCGTCTTTAACAACTTCTCCAACATTAGCCAATTCAGTCATCAACTTATTGAAACTGTTAATATGTTCGTTAACAGACGTACCTTCTTTAAATCGGAATCGATACATTTGTTTCTTGCGAAACAATCTACTTGTGAGAGACTTTGTCATGTACAAACCCTCTAATTTTGTCCACAAAGATTTTGCAGACTTTTCAGACATAACATTATACATGACCTCCTTGGCTACACACGAACGAATTGCAGCACAAGCCTGCAAATCATATTTTTTCCATTCATCATCATCCGTCATATCTGTCGGCATGTTTTCTTTCAAGGCTTTATGTAAACCTTGTTGAATCAGCGCATCCTTAATTTGAACTTGCCAAAGTCCAAAATATGTCCTTCCGTTAAACTTCTCCACATCGATCCTCATGGTCGCATACTTTGTTGTTGGAGTTTTTGCTGTTGTTGATGCTTGTCCTGATTGTCCCGTCATCTCTAACCACGACTAAAACTTCCTTGATCCTTGAGTAAACAGAACCAGATAAGCTGGCTCTGATACCACTTGTTGTGGTCTTTACTAGGTTCTTTCACACAGATCAATAAGCACACACAGATAAGCTAACAGGCAAGCACTCAAACAATGAAAATAACGAAAGCAAAACAGAACACAGGAATTATATTGGTTCGGCAAAGTGCCTACGTCCACTTGATGGTGATGATACCTTTCACTATATGAAATCTCTGAAGAACAACTTACAAGAACTCTTTGGTGTTAGCCCCTTCACGTTCTCCTTGTTTACAGCCCTAAGAAAGAATACTCTCAATACTGTAACCTCACCAAAGAAAACTAGCTCTCAATACTGTAACCTAGCGGGCTCTGAACCCTATTTATATACTGGACAAACTTGGATGTCACGTATATGGTCTTGTAAGACAAGCATCCAACACTTGCAAGACAATTTTATGTCCCAAGTATGGAAATACTTCACTGCCAAGTTTTAAACACTTGGCGACCAAGTTTCTGCCGTATGGAATTAACAACAAACTTCACATAA
>JAJJWX010001299.1:0-16556 GCA_023529315.1 Papaver bracteatum
GAAGATTCTAGATTTAGGGTTTTATGTTTACAACTATATATAGCCTATTTCATTGTCATTTCTGTTTATCTTGGATTAGGTCGCCTTTTATGAATGTTTACAACAAGTAACTTTCTTTGGTTCTTAAACCTGATTATTGATTTATCTACAATTATTGATTGTTATCATTGTTTACTCTTGGATTAGAGTTGTTCTTTACTGTTTTTGGAGTGGATTCTCCGTGTTACTATGTTGTGTTTCGATCGCTTCCGCTTGTGCCATATCAGGTGGTATCAGAGCAGGTTTTCCTGCGCTGTTTGTCTGTGAGGTCGCCTAGAAGAATCAGTCGAGGATTCCTGTGATCTCTAGGTTTTTATTAAAAAAACAAAAAAGAAAAAAAAAATCTGTTGTTTGAGTCTGCGAGTAAGATTTCTAAGATCTCAAAGTTGTTTTTTGGGTTTTGCCATCAATATTGCGTGCTTCATTTTCGGTAAGATCTCCAACTGTTGTTGCTTATTGTTTTGGTATTGGGAAAAATCAAGATTTTTGATTATGTGATAGTTGGAAAAGAGGTCTGTTGATTAAGAGTTATTGGGTTTATTTTGGTTACTAGTTAATTTAAACCTAGCCCACTAACTGCTTCACTTACGTAAGTCCATTTGAGAACTCTGTTAGTTCTTCCTTCCTTTTTGTCCCTAAACAAACTTGAGTTTGCGACATGGAAAATGATGATCGTCCCAGCGTTCAGGAAATTAAGTTACCTAAATTTCCAGGGATAGTCAATGGGAAGAAATGCCATTTTATAATCGATGGTAGTTCAGAAGAAAATTTGGTGTCGGCAAAAGTGGTTGGGTCGTTAAATCTTGAAGTGGATTGGTACGCTTCTAATTTATCGAGATCCAAAGGTTCAAAAGCGGAAGAACTATTACTCGGATCGGTGGTTGTAGATTTCCATTGTCATTCGGTAAGTGCTATTCTAATTCAAATTTTCATGAAGTTGTTGACATGGATATATGCGATGTAGTGCTAGGAAGACCATTGTTGAATGATGTTGGTGCGGTTCATAGCAGCCAAGACAACACTTATGTGTTTATGTGGGGAAAGACTAGGGTAATTCTGGTCCCAAGTCTTAAACCAACGGAAGAAACCAAAACCATCCGGGACCGGCAATGGGTAATACAATTAGTTGTAGTCAATATGACAACTGTTGATACGTTGTTCCATGGTAATACATATGAAGACCTCTTATGCCCGATTACGTGACACCAACTTTCGCATGATGCCATCAAGATTTTCTCGAAAGTTCTCATGGGAGCTTTTATTTAATTTGTTGTCGACCAAGAAACAAGCATCTCTAGTTGTTGCCCGTGAGTGAAAAATATTTCAAAGTAGGCATGTTTTGCGAAGGAGTTAGTGATTCCAACGCATAATTCCAAATCAAGTTGCAACAACAAGTGGGAGTGCAAAAGTTCTTTCTTCAACTTGCCATTTCAAAAGATAAACTCGAGACGAAGTTTTATCAGCAGATTGGGAGCCCCGACATAGGACGTATTTAGTGCCTGGTCATTGTTTCCCAGATTTGACTAAATCTTGAATATTTATTAATTAGCATTTTTAATTGTTAGGATATTTATCTGTTTAGGAAGATTCTAAATTTAGGGTTTTATGTTTACGGCTATATAGCTTGGATTAGCTCGCCTTTTATGAATGTTTACAACAAGTAAGTTTCTTTGGTTCTTAAACCTGATTATTGATTTATCTACAATTATTGATTGTTATCATTGTTAACTCTTGGATTAGAGTTGTTTTTTACTGTTTTTGGAGTGGATTCTCCGTGTTACTATGTTGTGTTTCGATCGCTTCCGCTTGTGCAATATCATCTTCTTTATCAAACAGTTTTTGATTTTTCATCTACATCACGCTTTAGGGAAAAATACCGGAGTGAAAAATCGTCCGAGTTAAGCGATTTTTTCGTCAACATTTCGTTTAGCCGGAATTGAAGATATCGTCTGGCTCCTAACCGAAACCGAGAAAATGGCCGAAATCTCGGCCGAGATCGACTACACTGCTCTAAACCCAATACATACACAAATTCATGTAATCTAAATATAAAATCTATTATATCAGATTCTCCCATTCATCAGATGATGGACTGGTTGCAGATGACATCTGAAAAAAAAAAAATGCGTCTATAGTCCATTCCTAATAAATTGAGGCAATTCTGGTTGGCGAGAAACCTGACTCGCATGATTAAGTTGGCTGATCCAATCTCCCCACTAGTATTTGCGGATCTCATTGAAGGAAAAAATCCTTCCAACCTGAGCCCGGTGCGTGCGCCTCAGCTGGCACTCCGGTGGGCGGTTTCCCCAGACAAAAATGTACACCTGTAAATCAGGTCAATGCCAACGCATCCAAACAGAGACAAACCTAAATAAGAAAAGGAAAAAATACTTCCTTTACTTGTTCATCTAGGATTTGGACTCCTCTGCACATTATTTCTTCTCAAACAGAAATTTTTCTAAATTAGGAATCCAGACAACAATTAGGTTAGCTTTTCCGTTCAATTCAAAAACACCTTCCATTATAAAAACACCCCCATCTCAACAAAAACATGGCAAAAATCTTCAGTGAAAACCCTAACATTGTATTTCTGTTTGACATTCTTGTTCTTGAATTCAATGGCTTCTACAGAATCATCACCATCTGCATATGAGATGCTAGAGAGCTTCAATTTCCCAAAAGGGATATTACCAGAAGGCGTTAAAGATTATGTATTACATGAAGACAACAGATTTGAAGTGAATCTTGGTAAAGAATGCAAATTTCAAGTTGAAGAGAATGGGTATTATTTGCATTACCAGAAAAAGATTACTGGTAGTGTTGAATTTGGGTCTTTGAAGAATCTAAGGGGTTTCTGTGAAAATATTGTTTATCTGGGTTGGGATTTCTGAAGTTTTTAACAATGGGGATGGGAATTTAGAGTTTTTTGTTGGTCCTGTGTCTGCTTCTTTTCCTGTATCTAATTTTGATGAAAAACCTGAATGTGGTTCACATCTTAATAATAATCAATTGATATCTGATTCTTAAGATAATTTCTATATCATTGTAGTTTTTTCATAGATTTTTTTTCTTTCTTGTGGCAATGAATATGTTAATAGATTCATACATATTGAGTTTCTCTTTTATTTTCTTTTTTCTTCTGAAAATACTGCTGATGAATGAATGAATCTCATAATTGCATCCCCAGTCTTTTGTGCTGTTGGTCCTGCTATTTGTAATGCCAGTCAATGCATGAATCTCAGAACTTTCTACTCTGAATTATACCTCTTGTGCAATTTTGTAGTGCCAACTTTCAACTATGCGAATTTGTTATTTTCTTGTAGATTGCACATGTTTTGATTATACTAGTTAGAAATTCAATGGCGCATGTTTGAAAAACATTGTGGGTTCTGTGGCTGGAGAGGAATAGAAGACAATTCTAAGACAGGACTAAGACAGAAGAAGAAGAAGGTGCCGTAATTGAAGTTAAGAGCAAGCATGGAGAAGAAGAGATAAACTTGAAAGTGATGCCCAGGTGTTAGGAGCTAAAGTGTGCAGCGCAGTTGGATGTGATATGCGCAGGTGATGATACGTTGAACATGGTTGATCAGACTTGTCAACTGTAGGTAACTATAAGATTTTGAATGAAATTCTAAATTTTTTTAATGCCATTTTAAGGAAATTTTTGACCAGCCCCTACTTTCAAGTTTCAACGTTATAACTAGACTTTTAATGGTTTTTATTTTTTTTTGTATTCAGGGATGTATTTAACTATTACTTCAGAGTCTTATATCAGTCCATATCCTTGGTCTTTTTCGAAAGATTAGTGCCATCTTTGTTCATGTGCAGAAATGAATATGCAAAGGAGTTACAGGCCTTGTTTTCTTCTGTGTTTTCTTTTCTTCTTATTATCATTCAGAGCCCATGTTAGAGTTTTTGCAGCTGATACAATCACTATAGGTGAATCATTAACTGGAGACGAAACAATCATATCTAAAGGTGGAATCTTTGAGCTGGGTTTCTTCAAACCAGGTAAGTCTGAGAACCATTACATTGGTATATGGTATAAAAAACTCTCAGTTGATTCAGGTAAGTCTCCAAATCCGAACAGTTTTGGAGAAGTGGGGTATGGGATGAACAAAAACACACATTTTCTTTACTTCCTAGTAAAATGACTGGAAATTACAGTCAATCTTGGTTACATTTCAAATGTTAATGAGAGTTACATCACTTATAATCTTTATAGTAGATCGATTCTTACAAGATTAGTGATGGATGTTTCTGGCCAAATCAAGCAATATACATGGTCAGATACGACGCAAATGGAGAATTTGTTTTGGTATCTACTAGAACAGTTGTGTGATGTTTATGGTATTTGTGGACCTTTTGGCAATTGTAACCAGGACACAATGGAGTGCGAGTGCTTACCGGGTTTCGTTGAACGATCTCCTTCGGATTGGAATCTCCAGGATTCTACTGGTGGGTGTGTTAGGAATATTTCTTTGCAGTGTGGGAAGAAAGATGGGTTTTCGCCAATGTCAACCTCGAATTTGCCAGACAATCCCTATTCTCCACAAGTCAATAGTGCTGAAGAATGCAAAGAGGCTTGCAATGCTTATGCTTACCGAGTCAGTTATGGGATGGAGATATGTTGAATGTCAAACAACAAACAGATGGTAGAGCAGGAAATCTGTATCTCGAACTCTCAAGTTGAATGTAAATTTGAAGATGAAGAAAATGGTTATTATTTACATTACCAGAAAAAGATTACTGGGAGTGTTGAATTTGGGTCTCAGAAGAATCTGAAAGGTGTTTCTGTCAAGATTTTGTTTATTTGGGTTGGGATTTCAGAAGTGTTTAATAACGGGGATGGGAATTTAGAGTTTTTTTTTTGTTGTTGTTGGTCCTGTTTCTGCTTCTTTTCCTGTATCTAATTTTTGTATCCAAATTCTGCACTATTTTCTTGCATTTTCGTTGAGGAAAAGAGGGAAATCTTTGCTGATTAAACATATGTTTTATATTTGAGGAAATGTGATCTTTCGCTATTATAAGGTATTGGCAACAATGAAATGGCCGCACATGATGAATTTAGTACAGATTTGCAAGATATTTGATATATTATCTGTTCTGCTATCGACCTTCGACCTTGGTAAAACTGACATTGTTGTTTGAGATCAGTACTGATGACGATGCTGGGTGAGTAAATGGAGGTTCTTTGGTGACGGACGATCAGTTTCGCTGCTAAGCATGAGATCCACTTCTGCCATGCTAGGCCTGTCTACTGCTCTATTCTGAACACATAACAGCGCAATATGTAAGCACTTCATCACTTCTAATTTACGATAAGCATCACCTAAAGCCTCGTCGACAATCTCTGGCCATCTGCCTTCATTCCAAAGGCTCCAAGCCTGGAACACAATTTCAAATAGTTAACGACTCCATCTTGAATAAATCAATACTGAGGAATTGGTGGAGTATATGCATAATTACATGGAGTAAAAGGTTTAGAGGTCCTTCGGGATCATAGAAGCTGTTATTCCTCTTGCTGCTCAGGATCTCTAGCATCAATACCCCAAAACTAAAGACATCTGATTTCTCCGAAAATGTGCCTTTCGTTACATACTCTGGAGACATATAGCCACTGCATTTGATTGTGAACACACATTAAAAACCAAATAAACATTCTGAAATTACAATGAAGATTAAGTGGGTAGGCAGTGCTTACAATGTGCCAACAACCCTGGTGGTATTTGCTATAGTTTGTTTCCCGCCGAAAATTCGTGCCATGCCAAAATCTGAAATTTTCGGATTCATGTCTTCATCTAACAGAATATTACTAACTTTGAGATCTCTATGTATAACTCTTAACCGAGAATCGCGATGCAGGTAAAGAAGACCTCGAGCAATCCCCCCAATAATATTGAAGCGTGTATCCCAATCTAGCCGTGCTTTTTCCCTGGGATCTGCCAACAATACAGAGATCTTAAATTAGACGTGGTGGAACCAAGTAATTTGACAGCATAATTCAGAATATTTAAGATGGATAGCCTGTGATAGCAAATGGAAAAGACATCTACCAAATAGAAATGCATCCATGCTTTTGTTGGGCATGTACTCATATATTAACATCTTCGCGTCTCCTTCAATGCAACATCCCAGCAGTTTCACAAGGTTACGGTGTTGAAGTTTGGAGATCAAGATAATCTCATTCTTGAACTCTTCAATACCCTGTCCAGAGCTTTGTGACAATCTTTTCACTGCTATTTCCTGTCCGTTTTGCAACTTACCCTGTAGATCCAATGCACATTTGGTATTTATCGTTAATTAGAAATGCACAATAAGCTGACAACCATATCATTATATTGAAATATGATATGTGAGCATACCTTGTGAACTGGCCCAAATCCGCCTTCTCCCAATTTATTTGCCAAGCAGAAGTTATTTGTAGCAATAGCTAAACAAGCAGGGTCAAATATCTGCAATTCCCGCGTTTCTTCTTCCGTTTTACCATTGTTAAACAAGTTTGTATCTAGAGTGATGTCGTTGTAGCTAGTCTTGGTTTTCAAGAAATCAGGCAACACCCCTTGTATTCGTTTCAATTTTCCTGCGCAATCATGGACAGACGTAGAAATGAACATATGGTTGAACAAGGTAATTCATCAATACAGCTTGGCTGGATTTGTAGGTGATAGTTTCTGGGTCCATTAAAAACATTGGCACTGTTGTTCTGATAAGATGCAATATCCTAGCAAACAAAAGAAGAGAAGGTTTATTTACCTTTTTTACTATTCTTATTCCTCTTGAACAGATAAACGTATCCTAACACGCCCATCAGAGTTGCCACCAAAATGAAAACAGGTACAATGACCTTCCAAATTGCCGTCTTTCTCTTTCTGACTGAAAATATTGAAGACATGAACAAAAATTCAGGTTAGGCATACTATCAGCACAAAGTTTTTGTCTATAATGTTACATACCTTGAGCTGTGGGTGCGGAACTGCGGATTTCTGAAGCTGAATGTTTGAGATAGAGATTTCCTGCTTTACCATCTGATTGTTGTTTGACATTCAACATATCTCCATCCCATAATTGACACCCAGACTCTCGGTAAGCATAAGCATTGCAAGAACATGTACTTTCACAAGCTGCTTTGCATTCTTCGACGCTATTGACTTGTGGAGAGTTGGGACTATCTGGCAAATTCGAGGTTGGCATTGGCGAAAACCAATCTTTCTTCCCACACCACAAAGAAATATTCCTAACACACCCACCAGTTGAATCCTGGAGATTCCAATCTGAAGCAGACCGTTCGACAAAACCCGGTAAGCACTCGCACTTCACTGTGTCCTGGTTACAATTGCCAAAAGGTCCACAAATACCATAAACATCACATAGTTCTTCCGGTAGAGACCAAAACATATTCTCCTTTTTCATTGTATCTGTCCATGTATATTGCTTAATTTGGCCAGAAACATCCATCACTAATCTCGTAAGAATCGAACTATTATAAAAATTATAATAAGTTAAGTGACTCTCGTTAACATTCGAAACGTAACTTTGATTGACAATGTAATTTCCAGTCATTTTGCGAGGAATCAAAGGAAATGTATTTGCTTGTTCATCCCATTCTCCAGATGTCCAAACTTGTACAGATTTATTCCATCTTATAAGAACCTGTCTTGTTCCAGCTGGGTCTAATTCCAGTGTGAAGATTCCTGGAGCTGGATCTTCTTGATTTCTCCATGAAGTAAGTAACCAGGTCTTCTTAGTTAATTTGTTGAACCCAATTTTTCCACCAGGATGGATTAGACCCATCTCTTAAAACAAGATTTCCATCATCACTAAGAACTGCTTCAGTTGCATTCAGAGTGTTTGGAGCTAAACCAATAGACCAAATTGGTGGGTTTGATTGATAGAATAAAACTAAATTTCCATTTCCCAAAAGTGTTAACTTTGAAATCGAGGGATCAAGCACTGGTTTATCTCTGTTGGCAACCCAAACAACAGTCTGACTCTGACCTGAGTGTTTTTTGTACCATATACCAATGTAATAATTCTGAGACTTACCTGGTTTGAAGAAACCCAATTCAAATTTTCCACCTCTTGATATGATTGTTTGATTTCCAGTTAGAGATTCACCTAAAGTGATTCTGTCAGCTGCAAAAACTGTAACATGGATTCTGAATGATAATAAAAAGAGAAAACACAGAAGAAGAAAACATGGTGTATAATTCCTTTGATCACTCATTTCTCCACAGGAACAAAAGTGACCAAAACCAGAAGACTATGGAATGATAACAAGTCCACCAAGCTGAAACTTGTGACTTGCGAGTCATCTATCTTTTTTTTCTGATGGTTGTGTGCTTGCAGACGTCTCTGGGGTGTGGGGCTGTTTACTTAGCCCTCCATGTTGACAATTGGGGCTATTAGAGAGTAAAAGAGTAAAAACTATGTTCTTTACTTTCAACCTGTTTAGTTACTTTTACTCTATGTAAAGAGCGAGTCATGTTACTCATCTCTATCTGTTTTCTTTTGTTTTGTAGCTTAGTTGTTTTCTAGCTCACAGGATATTCTATGGTTTATCCCTTTAGGGTTTTGTCTAGCAGAGTCCTTTATATGCCTCCCTTGTAAGGTCTCTATCTTATCTTTGAATACAAAAACCTAAAAGCTTATCACCTTCATTGAATAATTCTTACAGGGGCTTTGTAAGTAAAGATATCTCTTGGGACCTTGAACCATCACTTTCACTCATCATCACCTTGTTCTATCATTACATCACCAAGATGCCATCAGATACTGAAACTCCTGAGGTCACTGAGAACACTGAGATACCTCAAACTGATAACCCACCTATTAACCCCCTCTCTGCCTTTGAGTTCACTTATAAATCTTTACCCTTCACCTGTATTACACAGTGTGTCCCTTCAAAACTTGATGATACAAACTATTTGGTCTGGAAAAGTCAGATGGAGTCTATTCTAATCAGTACAGATTTCTTTGGTTTCATTGATGGTACCATTCCGGCTCCTTCTCCGTCTATTCTGGTGCACGACGCTGAGACCTTAAACCCTGAGTTCACTAAATGGCGCAAGTGGGATAGATTTTTTATGAGCTGTTTGAACGCAACCTTCACACCTTCTGTTTCTTCATCCATCTTGGGGCTATCTACTTCCAAGCAGGTATGGAATGCTCTTGCCAAGCACTTTTATGATCAGTTTGTTGCACGCAAAACCATGCTTCGTAGTCAGTTGCATAATGTCATAAAGGGCTCTCAATCTATGTCTCTTTACTTGCATTCTATCAAAGAAATCACTGACTCGTTAGCTGCCATTAATGAGCATGTTCCTGAACCAGATCTGGTTATGTACACTTTAAATGGGCTAAGTAGATCTTATGATAATCTTGTTATTTCGATTCAAAATAGAGATACCCCTTATACCTTTGAGGCTTTGAGATCTCGATTGATACAGCATGAACAATGGCTCTCTGGTCAAGAATCTGAAGTTACCAAGAACTTAGATGCTGCCATGTCTTCCGCCTTTTTTACTAAAAACACCTTTTCATCATCATCTTCTACAGATAACTCTCAACACTCAAAACCCTACCACTCCAATACCTCACACAACAACAAAATCACTGATTTCAGTAACATTACTTGCCAGATTTGCAAAAAAAGGGGTCATACTGCTAACAAATGTTACTACAGATACACCACTTCAAAATCTACAAACACCCCTACACCTCAAGCCAACTTATGTCACACAACTTGCATTTCTGAAGAATCCACATATCCAGCAGCTGCAGACTAGCTGCCTGACTCAGGTGCAACCTCTCACATGACAAATGATGTTACAACCCTTCAAAACCCAATACCCTATACTGGTTCTAATAAGGTGCTTGTAGGAAGTGGAGAACAACTACACATTCAAATGATTGGTACATCTACTTTACAAACTGATACAGCTTCTTTTACTCTCCCAAATGTGTTATATGTACCTGCTTTACATAGAAATATGATCTCTGTTGGCAAATTTACACATGAAAACTCTTGCTCCATTGAGTTTTTTCCTTGGGGTTACAAGGTCTGGGATTTACAAACACAATAACTACTTGTTGAAGGGAAGATGCACATGAATCTATATCCCATTGCTTCTACTGTTGGCTCTCCTATCCAAGCTCATGTGTCTCTCAAAGCAACACCAACTACATGGCACAACAGACTTGGATACACCTCTAACAAAATTTTACACAAGCTAGCTTCAGCCTCTCAAATCATCATTGCAGAAAGTGAAGCTGAATCCTTATGTCACTCTTGTCAGTTGGGGAAGAGCAAGAGACTTCCCTTTCAAGCCTCAACCAGGACAACTACATCACCACTTGAACTCATTCACTGTGATGTATGGGGACCAACACCAACTGTGTCTAATTTGGGTTACAAATATTACATATTATTTGTAGATGACTTCAGCAAATTTCACTGGATATACCCTATGACCACAAGAGATGAGAGTGCTATCTGATTTCAACACTTCAAGAAGCTAAATGAGAACCTCTTCTATACAACAATCAAATATTTCCAGACAGACAATGCTTGTGAACTGGTAAAAGGAAAGTTGAAAGCTATACTTGATGATTCTGGTATTGCTTTGTGTGCCTCATTTCCAAACACTCCTCAACAAAATTGAGTAGCTGAAAGGAAGCACAGGCATATAGTGGAGATGGGAAACACAATGATATTTCAAGCCAGCATGCCAAAGCAGTTTTGGTATGACTCATTCCTTGCTGTAACCTTTATCATCAACAGAACCCCTTCAAAATTGCTTCATTACAAAACACCCTATGATATTCTATTCCACAAAGTCCCAGATTTCTCTATTCTCAAGGTGTTTGGCTGCACTTTCTATCCTTTCCTTGGGACAAATAGGAATGATAAACTGAGTCCAAAATCCTCTAAGTGCACCTTTATTGGCTACAGTCCTATGCATAAAGGCTACAGGTGCTATGAGAATGCCACCAAGAAGATATTCATCTCTAGGCATGTGATCTTTGAGGAGTATACTTTTCCTTTTAGTCAGTGCACACCTACTTCAACTACAGATGTTGAGACAACTATCACTTTACCAATGCCAAATTGCCCATTGCCTCATTCTAACTCAACACCCCTCTCAGATTCTGAAATCTTGGAGTCTGAGTCACCTCTAGCTATAGCCTCACTTGTCTCAGCTTCACCCATTACTGCACCTGAACCTACACAGCCACCTACACATCAAATGACTACCAGGTCCCAACTCGGTATTTTCAAACCTAAATATCTGCCAGACTATGTAAATCACTATACTGTCTCTCATCCTCTACACTTTGCATTCACTTCAAATCTTATCAATACTTCTGAACCCAAAACCTTTAAAACTGCTTCTACAAAAACTGAGTGGGTCACAGCTATGGAGGATGAATATGTGGCTTTAGTGAAGAATAATACTTGGGATCTTGTTCCTCATGATCTTTCTATGAATATACTTGGAAATAGATGGGTTTACAAAGTCAAACTCAGGTCAGATGGGACTTTAGAAAGACATAAGGCTAGGCTTGTGACAAAAGGGTATCATCAGGTGGATGGCATTGATTACCATGAAACCTTTAGTCCTTTCATCAAGTTTATAACTGTGAGAATCATTCTTACTCTTCAGTGACAAATGGGTGGCACATCAACCAACTTGATGTTTCAAATGCTTTTCTGCATGGAGTTTTAAATGAAGTTGTCTACATGAAGCAGCCAAAAGGTTTTGAAGATGCAGAGCATCCAGATTATGTGTACATGCTCAAAAAATCCCTATATGGGATAAAACAAGTACCCAGGGCTTGGTTTGAGAAGTTCAGTAATTTTCTCATTTCATCTGGTTTTATCATGAGTGACTCAGATCACTCCTTGTTCACCTACTTCTGTGGAAGTAATGTTCTACTACTTCTGATGTATGTGGATGATATCCTTCTCATAGGCAATTCAAAAGCCTTGATAGCTGGCTTCACATCCAAACTCAGTTCATCCTTTGCCATGAAATATTTGGGTGAGTTACACTATTTCTTGGGCATTGAAGTAGTTCAGTCTTCTAGCAGCAGCTACTTATGGTTAACACATACCAAGTATACAGTGGAACTACTTGAGAAGACTAATATGCTGGACTGCAAACCCTGCTCTACTCCAGTCACAAGTGGAACAAGACTATCATGCCATGATGGTGAACCTCTCTCAGATCCAGCTGAGTATAGAAGCATTGTGGGTGGACTACAATACTTGACTCATACAAGGCCTGACATTACGTCTGCTGTCAATTATGCCTCCCAATTTATGCACTCTCCTACATCTTAGCACATGATGGTGGTTAAACGCATTCTCAGGTACCTAAAATCATCTCTTGGGTCTGGCATCACTATCACTTCAGGTGATATCACACAAATATCTGGCTACTCTGATTCAGATTGGGTTGGCTGCCCTGATACAAGACGTTTTACCACTGGCTTATGTGTGTTTCTTGGCACTACACTAGTCTATTGGCAATCAAAAAAACAACCCTCTGTCTCGAAGTCATCTACTGAGGCAGAATACAAAGCTCTTTCTACACTTGCCTCAGAAGTTATGTGGACTGCTGCACTCCTTGAAGAACTGAACATTGCAGTCACTACTCCTCATCACTTGTTCTGCGACAACATGGGTGCTCACGTCTTAGCCATCAATCCAGTCTTCCATGCTCGTGCCAAGCACATCGAGATGGCCTATCACTATGTCAGGGACTTAGTTCAAGCTACAACAATAGATGTTGAGTTAGTTGCTTCTTCTCTCCAGCTTGCAGATGTTCTTACCAAGGGACTCACCTATCAAGCTCTTGATAACCTTCGTGACAAACTGATGCACTTCTCAAAACCCCTGCTTCAGTTTGAGGGGGAGTATTAGAGAGTAAAAGAGTAAAAACTATGTTCTTTACTTTCAACCTGTTTAGTTACTTTTACTCTCTGTAAAGAGTGAGTCATGTTACCCATCTCTATCTGTTTTCTTTTGTTTTGTATCTTAGTTGTTTTCTAGCTCACAGGATATTCTATGGTTTATCCCTTTAGGGTTTTGTCTAGCAGAGTCCTTTATATGCCTCCCTTGTAAGGTCTCTATCTTATCTTTGAATACAAAAACCTAAAAGCTTATCACCTTCATTGAATAATTCTTACAGGGGCTTTGTAAGTAAAGACTTCAGCTTTGCTCAGTCTATTATAGGCTTTTTGTATCTAAACTAGAGCTTAACTCGTGCCGTAAAGAAAAATAATCTAATCAATTGAATTAAAAAAAATTCTGGGCTTACCTTATTAATCGCACCTTCGACTTCTTTCCCCTTCCGTATAAGTTCCTCCGGGATCTCGTCCAACAACATGATTTTTATCTTTCTTTCTCTTCGAATCAGATGATGATTGAAACCCTAAGAAAGAAATCGGGGGAAATTACAAACCCTAACTTAAACACTGCCGAATCAGGGTGGGAAAGAGACTCCTTTCATTTGTAATTTTGTATCAATTATTTTTGGGCATAACTTGAGACAAACAAATGGGTGCCTAAGTAAATAAAATTCAAGAGTGTACTTTTTTTTTCTAAGTGTGGCTTCAATATGACGTAAATTTTAGAGAACATGAGGAACCTGGGGATATCCTGTTCCCAACCTTCACCATCTGGTAGGGGTTTTTCTAGGAGAAGTTACTAAGTTATCCTTGTTGGAAATAATATGGGGTTTCGGTTTCTCAGAAATAATTTTCATGTAAACAAAATAATAACAAAGAAAAGAGTTAGAAAGACTTATCGAATTGGTTGATCGAGGCGAGGTAATCCTCTTTCCTTAAATACAATTCATCCCCGCATACGGTGTTCACGGTTCTACGGATGTCGCCTTCCAAGATACAACGATCACGCCTTATAGTAAGTAGCACTACAATACTGTTAGGCCAGCGAATGTTGACAATTACTATGCTCTTAATGACTCTGGATCTTGACTTCAAAATCTGTTTGCTACTTCTCAAAAACTTGTGAAAACCCCTTGTAAAACTTAAACGAGAGATGGGTTTATATAGAGTCAATAGTGACTCTACAAGATGTCTTTTCACCCAAAGGTGACTCACCATGGCCAATGGTGACTCTTCATAACACCTATTCATGACTAGGTGCCTTATGGTGAAAGGGCATAACCCAAACACATCTCTTGGAGTTTAAACTTTCAAAACCAATTTTCACTCACTTAATAATTTTAACTAAAAATTCCAACAATCCTTTGAATAGGTAAAAAAAACCTAGGAAATTAGTATGATACCCTTCAGAGTAAATGAAAACTTACATCTAAAACTTAAAAACACTATCAAATATGCCTTATTCTTCTCTTCTTCACTTCTCTGTTGTGTCGTCTAGGTTTGAGATTGTTTGATTTCCAATTAGAGATTCACCTAAAGTGATTATATCAGCTGCAAAAACTGTAACATGGATTCTGAATGATAATAAGAAGAGAAAACATAGAAGGAAAAAAACATGGTGTATAATTCCTTTGATCACTCATTTCTCCACAGGAACAAAAGTGACCAAAACCAGAAGACTATGAAATGATATCAAGTCCACCAAGCTGAAACTTGGGGTTGTGACTTGTGAGTCATCTATCTTTTTTTCTGGTGGTTGTGTGCTTGCAGATGGTTTTTGTCATGTACCTAAGTACAATGACAAGTTTGTGTGGATAGATTTGAGGATAATCTCTCCCAATTCCAAATAATCGAGTTCACAAGGAACACAGCCTGTAGAACAAAGTTCTAATTGATTGATAATATTTTGATTCAGTTTTCCATTACAGACTACTAGCCTTATATAGCTAGGTTAAGAGTAAATACAACTACTATTAGACACCCTTACAAATGATAAATACTAACTACTACTAACAACCCACTCGAATACAATAAGGGCACTCCCCTTTGATACCGGGTACATGACATTCCACTCCCCTTGAAAACATCCTTGTCCTCAAGGATGGGGGTCAACTAAACCAACTCGAGTGGCATAGTCATTGCGTGTAAGTCCTCCAGGTCCAATGATTTTATTCTGCAGTAAAAAGAAACCTTCTATCTGGTGGACAAAAAGGTAGTTGTAGCCCCCTTTAACACTTAATAGCAGCCTAAATCAATCAATGTACCTAAATCAATCAGTGTGCCATTTTACTCTCGTGAGGCCCTTACACACTTCAAAGTCATGTCCCATACCCAACTGTATCCTTTTGAGAAAAATACAATGCGTGTTCTTGGTTGCAGTGCTCATCTCATAATCAATCAATGGACCTGACATACGTGCGGTGATCTTGGCGTTTGTCACTATGTTCAGGTGAATTACTGCATGATCTCTTCCTTTATCACTTGCTGGAGTACACCTCTGAAATGGTACACCCAGTTGCTGGAAATTAAATGCCTTCAATGTTGCTCTAGCAATGTCAGTTTCAACCTGGTATTCATTGAAACGAAGAAGCTTCGGGAATTGACAAGGAACATAACACTTGAATACAAGCCATTCTAATTGTTCAGAAAGTGCCATACAGACCCTCGCCTCATACGCGAACATTATGATAAAAGTGACAGCATAAACCCCAGTGAAAATTGGCCTTGGTGTAAACCCATATAAATTTCTAACTGATAGGTGTAGAATACACCGTATTTACTATCCATAGAGTTTATGTTTTCTTTGCTATTTTTCTTGTAAATTATGTATTTTACGCGTGTTTTTGAGTTAAATTACATTTTAGTTGCACGAGAAAAGAAGAAGAAATCATTCAAAATGGAGAAAGAATGGCAAAATTATCGTTTCATGGGCAGACATTATTGGGAGCCGAGCCACTGTTAAGGGGCAACTCTATTTGAAGGAGTACTAAATACAGATCATCTATGGATAAGGGGCTGGGAACTTTGGTTAACCCTTATCAGAAGTGATCGGGTCCCAGAATCCCCCCCATTTGTAACCTAACTCTAAAATCGAGAAGTAATCTTCTCTCAATCATTTTCATCTCGTTCCACCAGGAGGCAGTTGCTGCTGATGCTTGTCCTAGAAATCGAGATGATGAAATAGACTGAAATCGAGAGATGGGTGAGGGTTCGTGATGAGAGATCAATAAATTATGGCAGAGATGATGTTAATCAAAGAATGATGGGTTATTCAGGGAGAAAATTGAAATTATTGTTTGAATCTGAGAAGAAGCTCAAGAGAAATTGGTTTGAATCTGAATCCGTGTTTCAATTCAGAAGATGGGTTTCGATTGATTAATTAGGGTTTGTTGGTGGTTGAGATGAAGAAATGGAATTTCCGAGAAGAACTAAGAAGAGATAAATCAGATTGAAGAAGAATTGATGGGATCTGGTGGTAAAGAGAGATGGGTTTTGACTGAATTATATGGACATGGAAGAATGGATCGAGATTGAACTGTAGTAGAACACAGAGTTGGTGGTTAAAGCTATTTTAAGGAGCTCAGGCAAGATGGATCTACTGC
>JAJJWX010001302.1:0-55757 GCA_023529315.1 Papaver bracteatum
AATTGAACATCAAAGGTTCAAGGATTACCAGAGTTAGACCCGAGTTTCTTATTCGGATGAACTGGAGACGAAATATATCAGAATTGAACATCACAGTTCAAATATTACCAGAGTTAGACCTGAGTTTCCGATTCAGATGAATTGGAGACGAAATATATCAGAATTGAACATCACAGGTTCAAGGATTACCAGAGTTAGATCCGAGTTTCTGATTCGGATGAACTGAAGATGAAATATATATATGAATTGAACATCACAGTTCAAAGATTACTAGAGTTAGACCCGAGTTTCCGATTCGGATGAACTGGAGACGAAATATATCAGAATTGAACATCACGGGTTCAAATATTACCAGAGTTAGACCCGAGTTTCTGATTCGGATGAACTGTAGATGAAATATATCATAATTGAACATCACAAGTTCAAATATTACCAAAGTTAGACCTGAGTTTCTGATTCGGATGAATTGGAGACGAAATATATCAGAATGGAACATCACAGGTTCAAGGATCACCAGAGTTAGACCCGAGTTTCTGATTCGGATGAACTAGAGACGAAATATATCAGAATTTCACATCACAGTTCAATGATTACCAGAGTTACACCGGATTTTCTGATTCGGATGAACTGGAGACGAAATATATCATAATGGAACATCATAGGTTCAAGTATTACCAGAGTTAGACCCGAGTTTCTGATTCGGATGAACTGGAGAAGAAATATATCATAATTGAACATCACAGGCTCAAATATTACATGAGTTGGACCGGAGTTTCTGATTCGGATGAACTGGAGACGAAATATATCAGAATTGAACATCACAGTTCAAGGATTACTAGAGTTTGACCTGAGTTTCTGATTCGGATGAACTGGAGACGAAACATATCAGAATTGAACATCACAGTTCATGGATTACCAGAGTTAGACCTGAGTTTCTGATTCGGATGAACTGGAGAAGAAATATATCAGAATTGAACATCACAGTTCAAAGATTACTTGAGTTAGACCTGAGTTTCTGATTCGGATGAACTGGAGACGAAATATATAAGAATTGAACATCACAGGTTCAAGGATAAGCAGAGTTAGACACGAATTTCTGATTCGGATGAACTGGAGACAAAATATATCAGAATTGAACATCACAGTTCAACAATTACCAGAGTTAGACCCGAGTTTCTGATTCGGATGAACATGAGACGAAATATATCAGAATTGAACATCACAGGTTCAAGGATTACTAGAGTCAGACCTGAGTATCTGATTCGGATGAACTGGAGACTTAATATATCCGAATTGAACATCACATGGTCAAGGATTACCATAGTTAGATTAGAGTTTCTGATTCGGATGAACTGGAGGCGAAATATATATATTAGATTGAACATCACAGTTCAACGATTACCAGAGTTAGACTCAAGTTTCTGATTCAGATGAACTGGAGACGAAATATATATCAGAATGGAACATCATAGGTTCAAGGATTACCAGAGTTAGACCCGAGTTTCTGATTCGGATGAACTAGAGAATAAATATATCAGAATTGAACATCACATGCTCAAATATTACCAGAGTTAGACCGGAGTTTCTGATTCGGATGAAATGGAGACGAAATATATCAGAATTGAACATCAAAGGTTCAGGGATTACCAGAGTTTGACCCGAGTTTCTGATTCGGATGAACAGGAGAGGAAATATATCAGAATTGAACATCATAGTTCAAAGATTACCAGAGTTAGACCCGAGTTTCTGATTCGGATGAACTGGAAACGAAATATCAATATTGAACATCACATTTCAAAGTTAACCAGAGTTAGACCTGAGTTTCCGGTTCGGATGAATTGGAGACGAAATATATCAGAATTGAACATCACAGGTTCAAGGATTACCATAGTTAGATCCGAGTTTCTGATTCGGATGAACTGGAGACGAAATATATATCAGAATTGAACATCACAGTTCAAAGATTACCAGAGTTAGACCCGAGTTTCTGATTCGGATGAATTGGAGACGAAATATATAAGAATTGAACATCACAGGTTCAAGGATTACCAGAGTTAGCCCCGAGTTTCTGATTCAGATGAACTGGAGATGAAATATATCAGAATTGAACATCACAGGTTCAAATATTACTAGAGTTAGACCCGAGTTTCTGATTCGGATGAACTGGAGACGAAATATATCAGAATTGAACATCACAGGTTCAAGGATTACTAGAGTTTGACCCGAGTTTCTGATTCGGATGAACTGGAGACGAAATATATCAGAATTGAACATCACAGTTCAACGATTACCAGAGATTGACCCGAGTTTCTGATTCGGATGAACTGGAGACGAAATATATCAAAATTGAACATCACAGGTTCAAGGATTACCAGAGTTTCACCCGAGTTTCTGATTCGGATTAATTGGAGACGAAATATATAAGAATTGAACATCAGAGGTTCAAGGATTACCAGAGTTAGACCCAAGTTTCTGATTCGGATGAACTGGAGATGAAATATATCAGAATTGAACATCACAGGTTCAAATATTACCAGAGTTAGACCTGAGTTTCTGATTCGGATGAACTGGAGACGAAATATATCAGAATTGAACATCACAGTTCAAAGATTACCAGAGTTAGACCTGAGTTTCCGATTCGGATGAACTGTAGATGAAATATATCATAATTGAAAATCACAGGTTCAAATATTACCAAAGTTAGACCTGAGTTTCTGATTCGGATGAACTGGAGACGAAATATATCAGAATGGAACATCATAGGTTCAAGGATCACCAGAGTTAGACACGAGTTTTTGATTCGGATGAACTAGAGACGAAATATATCAGAATTGCACATCATAGTTCAATGATTACCAGAGTTAGACCGGAGTTTCTGATTCGGATGAACTAGAGATGAAATATATCAAAATTGAACATCACAGGCTCAAGGATTACCAAAGTTAGACCCGAGTTTCTGATTCGGATGAACTGGAGACGAAATATATCAGAATTGAACATCACAGGTCCAAGGATTACCAGAGTTAGACCTGAGTTTCTGATTCGGATGAACTGGAGACGAAACATATCAAAAATTGAACATCACAGTTCAAGGATTACCAGAGTTAGACCTGAGTTTCTGATTCGGATGAACTGGAGGAGAAATATATATATCATATTGAACATCACAGTTCAACGATTACCAGAGTTAGACTCGAGTTTCTTATTCGGATGAACTGGAGACGAAATATATCAGAATTGAACATCATAGGTTCAAGAATTACCAGAGTTAGACCCGAGTTTCTAATTCGGATGAACTAGAGAAGAAATATATCAGAATTGAACATCACATGCTCAAATATTACCAAATTTAGACCGGAGTTTCTGATTCGGATGAACTGGAGACGAAATATATCAGAATTGAACATCACAGGTTCAGGGATTACCAGAGTTTGACCCGAGTTTCTGATTCGGATGAACTGGAGAGGAAATATATCAGAATTGAACATCACAGGTTCAAAGATTACAGAGTTAGACCTGAGTTTCTGATTCGGATGAACTGGAAACGAAATATATCAGAATTGAACATCACAGTTCAAAGTTTACCAGAGTTAGACCTGAGTTTCCAATTCGGATGAATTGGAGACGAAATATATCAGAATTGAACATCACAGGTTCAAGGATTACCATAGGTAGATCCGAGTTTCAGATTCAGATGAAATGGAGACAAAATATATATCAAAATTGAACATCACAGTTCAAAGATTACCAGAGTTAGACCCGAGTTTCTGATTCGGATGAATTGGAGACGAAATATATAAGAATTGAACATCACAGGTTCAAGGATTACCAGAGTTAGACCCGAGTTTCTGATTCGGATGAACTGGAGACGAAATATATCAGAATTGAACATCACGGTTCAAAGATTACCATAGTTAGACCCGAGTTTCCGATTCGGATGAATTGGAGACGAAATATATCAGAATTGAACATCACAGGTTCAAGGATTACCAGAGTTAGACCCGAGTTTCTGATTCGGATGAACTGAAGACGAAATATATCAGAATTGAACATCACAGTTCAAAGATTACTAGAGTTAGACCCGAAGTTTTCGATTCGATGAACTGGAGATGAAATATATCATAATTGAACATCACAGTTCAAAGATTACCAGAGTTAGACCCGACTTTCTGATTCGGATGAACTGGAGATGAAATATATCATAATTGAACATCACAGGTTCAAATATTACCAAAGTTAGACCTGAGTTTGATCGGAGTTTCTGATTCGGATGAACAAGAGACGAAATATATCAAAATTGAACATCACAGGTTCAAGGATTACCAAAGTTATACCTGAGTTTCCGATTCGGATGAACTGGAGACGAAATATATCAGAATTGAACATCACAGGTTCAAGGATTACCAGAGTTAGACCTGAGTTTCCGATTCGGATGAACTGGAGACGAAACATATCAAAAATTGAACATCACAGTTCAAGGATTTACTAGAGTTAGACCCGAGTTTTCGATTCGGATGAACTGGAGACGAAATATATATATCGAATTGAACATCACAGGTTCAAAGATTACTAGAGTTAGACCGAGTTTCTTGATTCGGATGAACTGGAGACGAAATATATCAGAATTGAACATCATAGGTTCAAGGATTACCAGAGTTAGACCCGAGTTTCTGATTCGGATGAACTAGAGAATAAATATATCAGAATTGAACATCACATGTTCAAATATTACTAGAGTTAGACCCGAGTTTCTGATTCGGATGAACTGGAAACGAAATATATCATAATTGAACATCACAGGTTCAAAGATTACTAGAGTTAGACCTGAGTTTCTGATTCGGATGAACTGGAGAGGAAATATATCAGAATTGAACATCACAGTTCAAAGATTACCAGAGTTAGACCCGAGTTTCTGATTCGGATGAACTGGAAACGAAATATATAAGAATTGAACATCACAGTTCAAAGATTACCAGAGTTAGACCCGAGTTTCCGATTCGGATGAATTGGAGACGAAATATATCAGAATTGAACATCATAGGTTCAAGGATTACCATAGTTAGATCCGAGTTTCTGATTCGGATGAATTGGAGACGAAATATATATCATAATTGAACATCACAGTTCAAAGATTACCATAGTTAGACCCGAGTTTCTGATTCGGATGAATTGGAGACGAAATATATAAGAATTGAACATCACAGGTTCAAGGATTACTAGAGTTAGACCCGAGTTTCTGATTCGGATGAACTGGAGATGAAATATATCAGAATTGAACATCACATGTTCAAAGATTACCAGAGTTAGACCCGAGTTTCTGATTCGGATGAACTAGAGACGAAATATATCAGAATTGAACATCATAGGTTCAAAGATTACCAGAGTTAGACCCGAGTTTCTGATTCGGATGAACTGGAGAAAAAATATATCATAATTGAACATCACAGGTTCAAATATTACCTGAGTTAGACCGGAGTTTCTGATTCGGATGAACTGGAGACGAAATATATCAGAATTGAACATCACAGGTTCAAGGATTACTAGAGTTAGACCCGAGTTTCTGATTCGGATGAACTGAAGAAGAAATATATCAGAATTGAACATCACAGTTCAAAGATTACTTGAGTTAGACCTGAGTTTCTGATTCGGATGAACTGGAGACGAAATATATAAGAATTGAACATCACAGGTTCAAGGATTAGCATAGTTAGACACGAATTTCTGATTCGGATGAACTGGAGACGAAATATATCAAAATTGAACATCACAGTTCAAAGATTACCAGAGTTAGATACGAGTTTCTGATTTGGATGAACTGGAGACGAAATATATCAGAATTGAACATCACAGGTTCAAGGATTACTAGAGTTAGATCCGAGTTTCTGATTCGGATGAACTGAAGACGAAATATATATCAGAATTGAACATCACAGTTCAAAGATTGCCAGAGTTAGACCCGAGTTTCTGATTCGGATGAACTGGAGACGAAATATATCAGAATTGAACATCACAGGTTCAAAGATTACCAGAGTTAGACCCGAGTTTCTGGTTCGGATGAACTGGAGATGAAATATATCATAATTGAACATCATAGGTTCAAATATTACCAAAGTTTGACTTGAGTTTCTGATTCGGATGAACTGGAGACGAAATATATCAGAATGGAACATCATAGGTTCAATGATTACTAGAGTTAGACCCGAGTTTCTCTTGCGGATGAACTAGAGACGAAATATATCAGAATTGAACATCACAGGTTCAAAGATTACAAGAGTTAGACCAGAGTTTCTCATCCAGATGATCTGAAGACGAAATATATCAAAATTGAACATCACAGGTTCAAGGATTAGCAGAGTTAGACCTGAGTTTCTGATTCGGATGGACTGGAGACAAAATATATCAGAATTGAACATCACAGGTTCAAGGATTACCAGAGTTAGACCTGAGTTTCTGATTCGGATGAACTGGAGACGAAATATATCATAATTGAACATCACAGGTTCAAAGATTACTAGAGTTAGACCCGAGTTTCTGATTCGGATGAACTGGAGATGAAATATATCAGAATTGAACATCACAGGTTCAAGGATTACTAGAGTTAGACCCGAGTTTCTGATTCGGATGAATAGGAGACGAAATATATCAGAATTGAACATCACAGTTCAACGATTACCAGAGTTAGACCCAAGTTTCTGATTCGGATGAACATGAGATGAAATATATCAGAATTGAACATCACAGTTCAAGGATTACTAGAGTTAGACCCGAGTTTCTGATTCGGATGAATTGGAGACGAAATATATCAGAATTGAACATCACAGTTCAAAGATTACCATAGATAGACCCGAGTTTCTGATTCGGATGAACTGGAGACGAAATATATCAGAATTGAACATCACAGGTTCAAGGATTACCAGAGTTAGATCTGAGTTTCTGATTCGGATGAACTGGAGACGAAATATATCAGAATTGAACATCACAGTTCAAAGATTACTAGAGTTAGACCCGAGTTTCTGATTTGGATGAACTGGAGACGAAATATATTAGAATTGAACATCACAGGTTCAAAGATTACTAGAGTTAGACACGAGTTTCTGATTCGGATGAACTGGAGACGAAATATATCAGAATTGAACATCATAGGTTCAAAGGATTACCAGAGTTAGATCCGAGTTTCGATTCGGATGAACTGGAGACGAAAATATATCAGAATTGAATATCACATTTCAAAGATTACAAGAGTTAGACCCGAGTTTCTCGATTCGGATGAACTGGAGACGAAATATATCGAGAATTGAACATCACAAGTTCAAAATTACTAGAGTTAGACCCGAGTTTCCAATTCGGATGAACTGAGACGAAATATATCGAATTGAACATCACGGGTTCAAGGATTACCAGAGTTAGACCCGAGTTTCGATTCGGATGAACTGGAGAAGAAATATATTAGAATTGAACATCACAGTTCAAAGATTACTTGAGTTAGACCGAGTTTCGATTCGGATGAATTGGAGACGAAATATATTATAATTGAACATCACAGTTCAAAGATTACTAGAGTTAGACACGAGTTTCTGATTCGGATGAACTGGAGATGAAATATATCCGAATTGAACATCACAGGTTCAAGGATTACTAGAGTTAGACCCGAGTTTCAGATTCGGATGAACTGGAGACGAAATATATATAAGAATTCAACATCACAGGTTCAAAGATTACTAGAGTTAGACCCGAATTTTGATGTCCGGATGAACTGGAGACGAAATATATCAGAATTGAACATCACAGGTTCAAGGATTACTAGAGTTAGATCCGACTTTCAGATTCGGATGAACTGGAGAAGAAATATATCATAATTGAACATCACAGTTCAAAGATTACCAGAGTTAGACTTGAGTTTCTGATTCGGATGAACTGGAGACGAAATATATCAGAATTGAACATCATAGGTTCAAGGATTACCAGAGTTAGACCCGAGTTTCTGATTCGGATGAACTAGAGACGAAATATATCAGAATTGAATATCACAGGTTCAAAGATTACCAGAGTTAGACCATAGTTTCGATTCGGATGAACTTGAGACGAAATATATCAAAATTGAACATCACAGGTTCAAGGATTACTAGAGTTAGACCTGAGTTTCCGATTCGGACAAACTGGAGACAAAATATATCAGAATTGAACATCACAGGTTCAAGGATTACCAGAGTTAGACCTGAGATTCTGATTCGGATGAACTGGAGACGAAATATATTTGAATTGAACATCACTGGTTCAAGGATTACAGAGTTAGACCGAGTTTCTGATTCGGATGAACTGGAGAAGAAATATATTAGAATTGAACATCACAGGTTCAAGGATTACCAGAGTTAGACACGAGTTTCTGATTCGGATGAACTGGAGACGAAATATATCAGGATTGAACATCACAGTTCAAAGATTACCAGAGTTAGACCCAAGTTTCTGATTCGGATGAACATGAGATGAAATATATCAGAATTGAACATCACAGGTTCAAGGATTACCAGAGTTAGACCTGAGTTTCTGATTCGGATGAATTGGAGACGAAATATATCAGAATTGAACATCACAGTTCAACGATTACCAGAGTTAGACCCGAGTTTCTGATTCGGATGAACTGGAGACGAAATATATCAGAATTGAACATCACAGTTCAAGGATTACCAGAGTTAGACACGAGTTTCCGATTCGGGTGAACTGGAGACGAAATATATATCAGAATTGAACTTCACAGGTTCAACGATTACCAGAGTTAGACCCGAGTTTCTGATTTGGATGAACAGGAGATGAAATATATTAGAATTGAACATCACAGTTCAAAGATTACTAAAGTTAGACACGAGTTTCTGATTGGGATGAACTGGAGACGAATATATATCAGAATTGAACATCACAGGTTCAAGGATTACCATAGTTAGATCCGAGTTTCTGAGTCGGATGAACTGGAGACGAAATATATATCAGAATTGAACATCACATTTCAAAGATTACTAGAGTTAGACCCGAGTTTCCCGTCCGGATAATCTGAAGACGAAATATATCAGAATTGAACATCACAGGTTCAAGGATTACCAGAGTTAGATCTGAGTTTCCAATTCGGATGAACTGGAGACGAAGCATATCAGAATTGAACATCACAGTTCAAAGATTACCAGAGTTAGACCTGAGTTTATGATTCGGATGAACTGGAGAAGAAATATATCAGAATTGAACATCATAGGTTCAAAGATTACTTGAGTTAGACCAGAGTTTCTGATTCGGATGAACTGGAGACGAAATATATAAGAATTGAACATCACAGGTTCAAGGATTAGCAGAGTTAGACACGAATTTCTGATTCAGATGAACTGGAGAAGAAATATATCAGAATTGAACATCACAGTTCAACGATTACCAGAGTTAGACCCGAGTTTCTGATTCGGATGAACTGGAGACGAAATATATCAGAATTGAACATCACGGGTTCAAAGATTACTAGAGTTAGACCCGAGTTTCTGATTCGGATGAACTGGAGACGAAATATATCAGAATTGAACATCACAGGTTCAAATATTACTAGAGTTAGACCCGAGTTTCTGATTCGGATGAACTGGAGATGAAATATATCATAATTGAACATCACAGTTCAAAGATTACCAAAGTTAGACTTGAGTTTCTGATTCGGATGAACTGGAGACGAAATATATCAGAATGGAACATCATAGGTTCAAGGATTACCAGAGTTAGACCCGAGTTTCTGATTCGGATGAACTAGAGACGAAATATATCAGAATTGAACATCACAGGTTCAAAGATTACTAGAGTTAGACCATAGTTTCTGTTCCGGATGAACTTGAGACGAAATATATCAGAATTGAACATCACAGGTTCAATGATTACCAGAGTTAGACCCGAGTTTCCGATTCGGATGAACTAGAGACAAAATATATCAGAATTGAACATCACAGTTCAAAGATTACCAGAGTTAGACATGAGTTTCCGATTCGGATGAACTGGAGAAGAAATATATCAGAATTGAACATCATAGTTCAAGGATTACCAGAGTTAGACCCGAGTTTCTGATTCGGATGAACTGGAGAAGAAATATATCAGAATTGAACATCACAGGTTCAAGGATTACCAGAGTTAGACACGAGTTTCTGATTCGGATGAACAGGAGACGAAATATATCAGAATTGAACATCACAGGTTCAACGATTACTAGAGTTAGACCCAAGTTTCTGATTCGGATGAACATGAGATGAAATATATCAGAATTGAACATCACATGTTCAAGGATTACCAGAGTTAGACCCGAGTTTTTCGATTGGATGAATTTGAGATGAAATATATCAGAATTGAACATCACAGGTTCAAAGATTACTAGAGTTAGACCCGAGTTTCTGTTTCGGATGAACATGAGACGAAATATATCAGAATTGAACATCACAGGTTCAAGGATTACCAGAGTTAGATCCGAGTTTCTGATTCGGATGAACTGGAGACGAAATATATATCAGAATTGAACATCACAGTTCAACGATTACCAGAGTTAGACCCGAGATTCTGATTTGGATGAACTGGAGACGAAATATATTAGAATTGAACATCACAGTTCAAAGATTACTAGAGTTAGACACGAGTTTCTGATTGGGATGAACTGGAGACGAAATATATCAGAATTGAACATCACAGTTCAAGGATTACCAGAGTTAGATCCGAGTTTCTGATTCGGATGAACTGGAGACGAAATATATATTAGAATTGAACATCATAGTTCAACGATTACCAGAGTTAGACCCGAGTTTCTGATTCGGATGAACTGGAGACGAAATATATCAGAATTGAACATCACAGGTTCAAGGATTATCAGAGTTAGACTCGAGTTTCCAATTGGATGAACTGGAGACGAAATATAGAATTGAACATCACAGTTCAAGGATTACCAGAGTTAGACCCGAAGTTTCGATTCGGATGAATGGAGAAGAAATATATTAGAATTGAACATCACAGGTTCAAAGATTACTTAGAGTTAGACCCGAGTTTCAATTCGGATAAAGTGGAGACGAAATATATTAGAATTGAACATCACAGGTTCAAGGATTACCAGAGTTAGACACGAATTTATGATTCGGATGAACTGGAGACGGAATATATCAGAATTGAACATCACAGGTTCAAGGATTACCAGAGTTAGACCTGAGTTTCCGATTCGGATGAACTGAGATGAAAATATATCAGAATTGAACATCACAGGTTCAAGGATTACTAGAGTCAGACCGAGTTTCTGATTCGGATGAACTGGAGACTTAATATATCAGAATTGAACATCACAGGTTCAAGGATTACCATAGTTAGATCCGAGTTTCTGATTCGGATGAACTGGAGACGAAATATATCATAATTGAACATCACAGGTTCAAAGATTACTAGAGTTAGACCCGAGTTTGATTCGGATGAACTGGAGACGAATTATATCAAAATGGAACATCATAGGTTCAAGGATTACTAGAGTTAGACCCGAGTTTCCGATTCGGATGAACTGGAGAATAAATATATTAATTGAACATCACATGTTCAAATATTACTAGAGAGTTAGACGGAGTTTCGATTCGGATGAACTGGAGACGAAATATATCGAATTGAACATCACGGGTTCAAAGGATTACTATAGTTTGACCCGAGTTTGATTCGATGAACTGGAGACGAAATATATCAGAATTGAACATCACAGGTTCAAGGATTACCAGAGTTATACCTGAGTTTCTAATTCGGATGGAATGGAGACGAAATATATCAGAATTGAACATCATGGGTTCAAAGATTACTAGAGTTAGACCCGAGTTTCTCGATTAGGATGAATTGGAGACGAAAATATCAGAAATTGAACATCACAGTTCAAGGATTACCAGAGTTAGACCGAAGTTTCGATTGGATGAACTGGAGACGAAATATATATCGAATTGAACATCACAGTTCAAAGATTACTGAGAGTTAGACCCGAGTTTAGATTTGGATGAAATGGAGACGAAATATATTAGAATTGAACATCACAGGTTCAAAGATTACCAGAGTTAGACACGAGTTTCTGATTCGGATGAACTGGAGACGAAATATATCAGAATTGAACATCATAGTTCAAAGATTACCATAGTTAGATCCGAGTTTCGATTTTGATGAACTGGAGACGAAATATATCGAATTGAATATCACATTTCAAAGACTACCAGAGTTAGACCCGATTTTCTGATTCGGATGAACTGGAGACGAAATATATCAGAATTGAACATCACAGTTCAAGAATTACCAGAGTTAGATCTGAGTTTCCAATTCGGATGAACTGGAGACGAAATATATTAGAATTGAACATCACAGTTCAAGGATTACCAGAGTTAGACCTGAGTTTCTGATTCGGATGAACTGGAGAAGAAATATATTAGAATTGAACATCACAGTTCAAAGATTACTTGAGTTAGACCCGAGTTTCTGATTCGGATGAACTGGAGACGAAATATATAAGAATTGAACATCACAGGTTCAAGGATTACTAGAGTTAGACACGAATTTCTGATTCGGATGAACTGGAGACGAAATATATCAGAATTGAACATCACAGTTCAACGATTACCAGAGTTAGACCCGAGTTTCTGATTCGGATGAACAGGAGACGAAATATATATCAGAATTGAACATCACAGTTCAAAGATTGCCAGAGTTAGACCCGAGTTTCTGATTCGGATGAACTGGAGACGAAATATATCAGAATTGAACATCACAGGTTCAAATATTACCAGAGTTAGACCCGAGTTTCTGGTTCGGATGAACTGGAGATGAAATATATCATAATTGAACATCACAGGTTCAAATATTACCAAAGTTAGACTTGAGTTTCTGATTCGGATGAACTGGAGACGAAATATATCAAAATGGAACATCATAGGTTCAAGGATTACCAGAGTTAGACCCGAGTTTCTGATTCGTATGAACTAGAGACGAAATATATCAGTTGTGCACATAACAGTTCAACGATTACCAAAGTTAGACCATAGTTTCTGATTCGGATGAACTTGAGACGAAATATATCAAAATTGAACATCACAGTTTCAAGGATTACCAGAGTTAGACCTGAGTTTCCAATTCGGACAAACTGGAGACAAAATATATCAGAATTGAACATCACAGTTTCAAGGTTTACCAGAGTTAGACCTGAGTTACCGATTCGGATGAACTGGAGACGAAACATATCAGAATTGAACATCACAGTTCAAGGATTACCAGAGTTAGACCTGAGTTTCTGATTCGGATGAACTGGAGAAGAAATATATCAGAATTGAACATCACAGGTTCAAGGATTACCAGAGTTAGTCACGAGTTTCTGATTCGGATGAACAGGAGCCGAAATATATCAGAATTGAACATCACAGTTCAACGATTACCAGAGTTAGACCCAAGTTTCTGATTCGGATGAACATGAGATGAAATATAGCAGAATTGAACATCACAGGTTCAAGGATTACCAGAGTTGGGCCTGAGTTTCTGATTCGGATGAATTGGAGACGAAATATATTAGAATTGAACATCACAGTTCAACGATTACCAGAGTTAGACCCGAGTTTCTGATTCGGATGAACTGGAGACGAAATATATCAGAATTGAACATCACAGGTTCAAGGATTACCATAGTTAGATCCGAGTTTCTGATTCGGATGAACTGGAGACGAAATATATATCAGAATTGAACATCATAGTTCAACGATTACCAGAGTTAGACCCGAGATTCTGATTTGGATGAACATGAGACGAAATATATTAGAATTGAACATCACAGTTCAAAGATTACTAAAGTTAGACACGAGTTTCTGATTGGGATGAACTGGAGACGAATATATATCAGAATTGAACATCACAGGTTCAAGGATTACCATAGTTAGATCCGAGTTTCTGAGTCGGATGATCTGGAGACGAAATATATATCGATGAATTGGATATCACATTTCAACGATTACTAGAGTTAGACCCGAGTTTCTGATTCGGATGAACTGGAGACGAAATATATCAGAATTGAACATCACAGGTTCAAGGATTACCTGAGTTAGATCTGAGTTTCCAATTCGGATGAACTGGAGACGAAATATATCAGAATTGAACATCACATTTCAAGGATTACCAGAGTTAGACCTGAGTTTCTGATTCGGATGAACTGGAGAAGAAATATATCAGAATTGAACATCACAGTTCAAAGATTACTTGAGTTAGACCAGAGTTTCTGATTCGGATGAACTGGAGACGAAATATATAAGAATTGAACATCACAGGTTCAAGGATTAGCAGAGTTAGACACGAATTTCTTATTCGGATGAACTGGAGACGAAATATATCAGAATTGAACATCACAGTTCAACGATTACCAGAGTTAGACCCGAGTTTCTGATTCGGATGAACAGGAGACGAAATATATATCAGAATTGAACATCACAGGTTCAAAGATTGCCAGAGTTAGACCCGAGTTTCTGATTCGGATGAACTGGAGACGAAATATATCAGAATTGAACATTACAGGTTCAAATATTATCAGAGTTAGACCCGAGTTTCTGGTTCGGATGAACTGGAGATGAAATATATCATAATTGAACATCACAGGTTCAAATATTACCAAAGTTAGACTTGAGTTTATGATTCGGATGAACTGGAGACGAAATATATCAGAATGGAACATCATAGGTTCAAGGATTACCAGAGTTAGACCCGAGTTTCTGATTCGTATGAACTAGAGACGAAATATATCAGTTGTGCACATAACATTTCAACGATTACCAGAGTTAGACCATAGTTTCTGATTCGGATGAACTTGAGACGAAATATATCAAAATTGAACATCACAGTTTCAAGGATTACCAGAGTTAGACCTGAGTTTCCAATTCGGACAAACTGGAGACAAAATATATCAGAATTGAACATCACAGTTTCAAGGATTACCAGAGTTAGACTTGAGTTTCCGATTCGGATGAACTGGAGATGAAATATATCAGAATTGAACATCACAGTTCAAGGATTACTAGAGTTAGACCTGAGTTTCTGATTCGGATGAACTGGAGAAGAAATATATCAGAATTGAACATCACAGGTTCAAGGATTACCAGAGTTAGACACGAGTTTCTGATTCGGATGAACAGGAGACGAAATATATCAGAATTGAACATCACAGTTCAACGATTACTAGAGTTAGACCCGAGTTTCTGATTCGGATGAACATGAGACGAAATATATCAGAATTGAACATCACAGGTTCAAGGATTACCATAGTTAGATCCGAGTTTCTGATTCGGATGAACTGGAGACGAAATATATATCAGAATTGAACATCACAGTTCAACGATTACCAGAGTTAGACCCGAGTTTCTGATTTGGATGAACAGGAGACGAAATATATTAGAATTGAACATCACAGTTCAAAGATTACTAGAGTTAGACACGAGTTTCTGATTGGGATGAACTGGAGACGAAATATATCAGAATTGAACATCACAGGTTCAAGGATTACCATAGTTAGATCCGAGTTTCTGATTCGGATGAACTGGAGACGAAATATATATTAGAATTGGATATCACATTTCAAAGATTAACAGAGTTAGACCCGAGTTTCTGATTCGGATGAACTGGAGACGAAATATATCAGAATTGAACATCACAGGTTCAAGGATTACCAGAGTTAGATCTGAGTTTCCAATTCGGATGAACTGGAGACGAAGCATATCAGAATTGAACATCACAGTTCAAGGATTACTAGAGTTAGACCTGAGTTTCTGATTCGGATGAACTGGAGAAGAAATATATTAGAATTGAACATCACAGTTCAAAGATTACTTGAGTTAGACCAGAGTTTCTGATTCGGATGAACTGGAGACGAAATATATAAGAATTGAACATCACAGGTTCAAGGATTAGCAGAGTTAGACACGAATTTCTGATTCGGATGAACTGGAGACGAAATATATCAGAATTGAACATCACAGTTCAACGATTACCAGAGTTAGACCCGAGTTTCTGATTCGGATGAACAGGAGACAAAATATATCAGAATTGAACATCACAGGTTCAAGGTTTAATAGAGTCAGACCTGAGTATCTGATTCGGATGAACTTTAGACTTAATATATCAGAATTGAACATCACAGGTTCAAGGATTACCATAGTTAGATCCGAGTTTCTGATTCGGATGAACTGGAGGCGAAATATATATATCAGATTGAACATCACAGTTCAACGATTACCAGAGTTAGACCCGAGTTTCTGATTCAGATGAACTGGAGACGAAATATATCAAAATGGAACATCATAGGTTCAAGGATTACCAGAGTTAGACCGGAGTTTCTGATTCGGATGAACTGGAGAATAAATATATCAGAATTGAACATCACATGCTCAAATATTACCAGAGTTAGACCGGAGTTTCTGATTCGGATGAACTGGAGACGAAATATATCAGAATTGAACATCACAGGTTCAGGGATTACCAGAGTTTGACCCGAGTTTCTGATTCAGATGAACTGGAGAGGAAATATATCAGAATTGAACATCACAGTTCAAAGATTACCAGAGTTTGACCCAAGTTTCTGATTCGGATGAACTGGAAAAGAAATATATCAGAATTGAACATCACAGTTCAAAGTTTACCAGAGTTAGACCTGAGTTTCTGATTCGGATGAATTGGAGACGAAATATCAGAATTGAACATCACAGGTTTAAGGATTACCATAGTTAGATCCGAGTTTCTGATTCGGATGAACTGGAGACGAAATATATATCAGAATTGAACATCACAGTTCAAAGATTACCAGAGTTAGACTCGAGTTTCTGATTCGGATGAATTGGAGACGAAATATATAAGAATTGAACATCACAGGTTCAAGGATTACCAGAGTTAGACCCGAGTTTCTGATTCGGATGAACTGGAGATGAAATATATTAGAATTGAACATCACAGGTTCAAATATTACCAGAGTTAGACCTCAGTTTCTGATTCGGATGAACTGGAGACGAAATATATCAGAGTGGAACATCATAGGTTCAAGGATTACCAGAGTTAGACCCGAGTTTCTGATTCGGATGAAGTGGAGAAGAAATATATCATAATTGAACATCACAGGCTCAAATATTACCAGAGTTAGACCGGAGTTTCTGATTCGGATGAACTGGAGACGAAATATATTAGAATTGAACATCACAGGTTCAAGGATTACTAGAGTTTGACCTGAGTTTAAGATTCGGATGAACTGGAGATGAAACATATCAGAATTGAACATCACAGTTCAAGGATTACCAGAGTTAGACCCGAGTTTCTGATTCGGATGAACTGGAGACGAAATATATAAGAATTGAACATCACAGGTTCAAGGATTACCAGAGTTAGACACGAATTTTTGATTCGGATGAACTGGAGACGAAATATATCAGAATTGAACATCATAGGTTCAAGGATTACCAGAGTTAGACATGAGTTTCTGATTCGAATGAACATGAGATGAAATATATCAGAATTGAACATCACAGTTCAAAGATTACCAGAGTTAGACCTGAGTCTCTGATTCGGATGAACTAGAGACGAAATATATCAGAATTGAACATCACAGGTTCAAGGATTACCAGAGTTAGACTTGAGTTTCTAATTCAAATTAACTGGAGACGAAATATATCAGAATTGAACATCACAGTTCAACGATTACCAGAGATAGACCCGAGTTTCTGATTCGGATGAACTGGAGACGAAATATATATGAGATTAAACATCACAGGCTCAAATATTACCAGAGTTAGACCGGAGTTTCTGATTCTGATGAACTGGAGACGAAATATATCAGAATTGAATATCACAGGTTCAAGGATTACTAGAGTTTGACCCGAGTTTCTGATTCGGATGAACTGGAGACGAAATATATCAGAATTGAACATCACAGTTCAACGATTACCAGAGATATACCCGAGTTTCTGATTCGGATGAACTGGAGACGACATATATCAGAATTGAACATCACAGGTTCAAGGATTACCTGAGTTTGACCCGAGTTTCTGATTTGGAAGAACTGGAGATGAAATATATCAGAATTGAACATCATAGTTCAACGATTACCAGAGATAGACCCGAGTTTCTGATTCGGATGAACTGGAGACGAAATATATCAGAATTGAACATCACAGTTCAAAGATTACCAGAGTTAGACCTGAGTTTCCTATTCGGATGAATTGGAGACGAAATATATCAGAATTGAATATCACAGGTTCAAGGATTACCAGAGTTAGTTTCGAGTTTCTGATTCGGATGAACTGAAGACGAAATATATATCAGAATTGAACATCACAGTTCAAAGATTACCAGAGTTAGACCCGAGTTTCTGATTCGGATGAACTGGACAAGAAATATATCATAATTGAACATCACAGGTTCAAATATTACCATAGTTAGACCCGAGTTTCTGATTCGGATGAACTGGAAACGAAATATATCATAATTGAACATCACAGTTCAAAGTTTACCAGAGTTAGACCTGAGTTTCCGATTCGGATGAATTAGAGATGAAATATTTCAGAATTGAACATTACAGGTTCAAGGATTACCAGAGTTAGACACAAGTTTCTGATTCGGATGAACAGGAGACGAAATATATCAGAATTGAACATCACAGTTCAAAAATTACCAGAGTTAGACCCGAGTTTCTGATTCGGATGAACTGGAGACGAAATATATCAGAATTGAACATCACAGTTCAAGGATTACCAGAGTTAGACCTGAGTTTCCAATTCGGATGAACTGGAGACGAAATATATCAGAATTACACATCACAGTTCAATGATTACCAGAGTTAGACCGGAGTTTCTGATTCGGATGAACTAGAGACGAAATATATCAGAATTACACATCACAGTTCAACGATTACCAGAGTTAGACCGATGTAGTTGCAGGAATTCCCACACTACACCCTATTCAAGAATCTATCAATATTTATGACATAATTTGAAGATTAAGAACACTTTTTCATTAATATGACCTTATGGAATTACAGAAATCAAGAACACAGAATACTTGACAAAGATTTTTCTCTCTCCTAAAAACTTTCCTAACACTCAAAAATTCATCCCATCTCTGGAACTATTCACCTCCTTTATATAGGTATTTACATAGTGGATTTCAGCTCATGACAGCTCATTTACAGCTAAGATTTCCTTCAATTTCGGATTTAAGTTCTTGCGATAAATCTCAGCTGGCACCGCCTTTATCTTTCGCAGGTTTTATTGATATACCGCAAACATGTCACACTTTCTTCGTGTTTCTGTCGTTTTCAGTCATTACGTCATTGTTTAAGTCATCTTTGGATGTGTCGCAGAATATCACTGATGTGTCACAGAGTAATTCGTTTATTATCGATGCATCGTAGAACAGTTGTTTATTTCGCAGGAATATTGTTGTGACAATATTCTCCCCCTACATCTTGCCTCTTCTCATATCTTTTCTGCGAAGAAGACAAAGATCATGAGAATTTAAATTTCTTGATTTGCCGCAACTCATGTTTTTCTTTTCTCCATTTATTCCTTGACACGTATTCTTCCAACCGTTGAGTTCTGACCATTCACGTCCTTTCTTTATTGAATGCACATTGATAACCTCGAAAATTTTCCTCTCTTATAAATATCGTCTATGCTAATCCCTCTTCTTCTTTTTACTTTCGCTTTTCTTCTCTGCAACTTCACTATTCATCTTCTTCTTCCGCAAATTCCGGATCTCAATTATTCTTTCAGTTTTTCTTCTTTATTCTTCTTCGCCTTAACCATCGTTCCCATATTAAAAAATGGCTCCTGCTAAAAAATTAGGTCAATCCACTTTCAAAAAGCACCAGCAGAAGCTTCAATCCTTAGGTTTCACACTTTCTGAAATCCCTGATCAATCTTCAGAATTTGATCTCTCCATTGATCTTGTTTCAAAATTTCCTTCTTCTAACGAGAAGATCCTTGTTTCGCTAGGTCAATTAGAAGCTGGTCTTCCTATTCCTCTTTATAACCCAGATCTCCCTCTTTTTTATATGAGATTATTTCTCATGCTAAACTTTCGCGAGCAATCTGCCAACTAAGTGGAGATTTTATTCGCCTCATTCTTAAATATGCTTCCCGTGGAGCTGATAAAGGATCTCTTTATCCTGATGATGCGAAACATCCTGATCATAAGAAAATTCCAATTATTCCAGCGAAATATACCGTGGAGAACTTCTTTGCGAATTATCAAGTGATTCCAATGAAGAAAGAAAGCACGTGTTGGGCTATTCGTTTGAATAGGGATAAAAAAGTTGCGAAAGATAAAATCCTTATGCAAGATATAGACTATCATTCCACAAGAAACAATATTCCACGCTTCTCCAAAGATGATAAATGGTGTAGATTTCCTCTCCTCCTTGAAGGTCCATATATTTCTGGTACTCTTAACCTTCCTGCGAATCTTGCATATCTTGCGGCTTATCATCCTTGGATTTTTAATTGGCCTGAAAAGAATTCTGAGGTATATCTCGCGAAGTTAATCATTATTCGCAAATTCAGATAAATATACTATTCTTACTAGTTATTGAATTATTTGTTATCAGATTGGAAAAATGAAGGCTAGCTACATCAGTACTGGGAATCCCAATCTCCTAAATATTTTGAAAACCTTCACAAATGAAGTAAGAAACATTCTCTTATAACTTTTAACAATATATTGTTGCCCCTGTTTCTTATCTTCATGTGTGGTTGTTTTCTAGGAAATACCATTTGTCGCAGTAGTTGAAGCCAAGGATAAAGGCAAAAAAGTAATAACTCCAAATGAGAGTTCTGGCACTTCTCCTCATCGCAATGAGAATCAAACTGCTGAGAGTCCTCCAAAAAATAGAAGAAAAACTCAACCACTTAAAGACATTTCTTCTATCGCTGAAAAAGATAATGAGGTTGAAGAGAGCGGAAGAATTAATAATGATGCTACCATGAGCACCTCTTCATTATGTTTTTCCTCCGCAAGAGTTAGATCTGCGATGGGTCTTTCTCAACCTGAGACTCCTATGGATCAATTGTCAAATATCTTTAGAAATCCCATGCAAGGTATTGGTGATGACGATATTTCTCACGCTTGAAATTATCTCTCAAAAATCTGATATGCTTCCATCTTAACCAATAATAAAGATCTTAAAGGAGTCTCGAGATTTATCAATCCATATTTTCTTCATGCACTAGCTTCATTGGTATGCCCCTTTACACTTGTCATAAATTTCGAAGATCTTCTTTTTACCCTTACTTATTTTCTCTTATCTTCCACAGACTGCTAGAGCTTCTTTTTCCGTTGCTTCGGAATTAGAAAATAGATTATCATTATCGCAAAGAAGGCTTAATGATTCACAATCTGAAGTCGCAAAACTTCGTGAAAAGAATAAGCAATACGAAGATGAAATATCCATTCTTCGCGAAAAATGTAAACAATTGGAAGTATCTGGGAATACTGAGCTCCTTAACAAGAATAAATCGCTTGAAGTAGATGTTGAAGTTCTTCAACAAAAACTAGCTGACAAGGAGAAGTTCTGCAAACAAATTATTGGTATGATTTATTTTATTTTATTTTTACTTCCTTCTTTCTTGCTATTTTAGCTTATTTAAACAACCATTTTGCAGATGCCTATAACCTTACTGATGAATCTCTTATCCTTAATTCTTTTGATGAACCCATAGATGAATCCATTCTTCTTCAGCGTCTTAATGACGCTTTAAATAATTATTCCGATGAAAAAATTAATGCTCTATCTATCGATGAACTTAGATTTCACATTTCCCTTATAAGAATGGATTATAGATCTACTTTGAGTATATCCAATAGTTTTAAGACTTGTAGAGATGAATTTGGAAAAAGAATCAAAACCTTGAAAGCCCAAAAGAAGGAACTTGAGAAGGAGAAAGAACGCATTACTCTTCAAGGCGCTGAAGCAAATTGTATCATATAATGATAATTATCTTTGGCAAATTGTATCATCCTTTCCACAAGATACTTGTAACTCCTGATGTTCTTCAATATATATAAATTCCCTTTTTGCTTCTATCCATCCGTTACTTATATGAATTTATCATATAATGATGAATAACAATATTTATCATTCTTATACATCGTTCCCATACTTTCCTCTTGTTATTAATCTGCAATATGATAAATGAATTATCACAAATATTTCTGCGAACAATTTATTATATGTTTCGCAGACATATCTTTTCTTTTGGTCTTATTTCGCCTTCCTAGTTAAAGGTCTTATTATGCCACCTTTATGCGACAAGATCCAAGGATATTCTTACCTTATATGTAATAATCCATTGATCTTGCCTTATCATTATTTTATTTTCTGCGACAATATGATAAATCTAAGCCATCTTGTGAGAGATTAATTCTCTCTTTGCTTTTTAAGATTTATGACATTGTCGTCTTTGCGATGAAATCGCAGGACGTCTTTGCGATTTATTTCCTCTTATTATTGATTTCATTTATCTCATCTTTTGATCTTATCTCAAAAACCCATTGACCTCATCTTAATATTTCTCTTTAGGATTTTTGGCCAGTCATGCGGAAATATGACGGGCCTAAATATTCTTGCGAATATAAAGTCCCATGACATTGCTGTCTCTGTCACGCGACAATATGACGGGCCTAAACATTCTTGCGAATATAAAGCCCCATGACATTGCCGTCTTTTTTGATACACATCTCCCTAATGGAGGGTATCGCCCTTATCTCTCCCCCCGGTTGCCCCTTCAAGGATTATACATCGGCCATACAAGACTAGCACTTTCCCATCCGGTTCTGCCAAAAACCAGTTGTTTTCGCAGCCTTGTCCTTTATGCCTTATATGGCTTATAGTTACAAGACTGCACCCTAAGTGGGGTTTTCTTCGGGCCGAACACATCGTAAGCCAAGACTTTCCATGGATGGCCAGGGTAGGTTCATCCATCCCGGGCATCCACAGCTCAACCGTGTACCTCGGCGCCTTGATCGTACGTTGCATTCCTTAGGAGAAACTCTCGGGCGCCCAACCAGGGTATAACCTTATATAGTTGGGAATCCAAGTTATCTCTCCTGGATGGATTTTCTATAATCCCAATCTCCATGACTAGGTTCCAGCAGCGGTATAGCCTTTCCCATAGCCATGCAAAGAGATACCCCCCTTATGACGCACTTTAAGGACATTTCCTCTTACAGAATAGAATCCGCGAACTAAGGTGTACGCCATAAAAGTTCGTCCCGTTCTTATGATAATTGAAAGTAAAGAAGATACCCCCCTTATGACGCACTTTAAGGAAATTTCCTCTTACGGAATAGAATCCGCGAACTAAGGTGTACGCCATAAAAGTTCGTCCCGTTCTTATGATAATTGAAAGTAAAGAAGATACCCCCCTTATGACGCACTTTAAGGACATTTCCTCTTACGGAATAGAATCCGCAAACTAAGGTGTACGCCATAAAAGTTCGTCCCGTTCTTATATGTTTTTAGGCGATTTGCGCCCGTCTTATGCATTTGTATTAAAAATTCTTATATAATTAGAAATCACCATCTCTTTCTTTTTAATAGAAATTTTTTTCATTTTTGAGCAGAATTTTTCTTTTAATATTCGAAATCATCTTGTTTTTAAATTATTCGCAAAATGATATTGCTGTACTTCTTTTCTTCTGTGACGAATGATTATTTGCAACTTCATCTTTTTGTGCTCCTGCGAAAAATGAATATTTCAACTTTTCCCCATTTTTGTATGATTTATCGCCATTGAATGTTTTGAGACAAACTATTATTGAAGTATACCCTTTCCCCGCAATTCTATATTGTCCACCATCAATTTATCAGCTCTCTGATTTTTCTTCCTGTTATGTTTCCAATTACGATTTCGAGCATTCCTTTCTTCGCAAGTATTAATGTCAACTTCATAACACTTTTTGCCTTCAAACCAATCACCTTTAATTATCCCAATACCATGAGGATGTGGAAATTTTATGTATTGATGATATGTTGATGTTATGCCCAAGATCCCATGGAGCCATGGCCTTCCAATTAAGGCATTGTAAGGAGATTCTATATCCACTGCACAAAACTTGATTTTTGAAGATATCTTGTTCAATGGAATTTCCATAGTAATTTCTCCTTTTGGCTTGTTTGCGGTGCCATTAAAACCATAGATCTTGTAAGTTGAAGGGATTAGCTCATCATCTCTTCCACCCATTGTGCGATAAGTATGATAAAAAAAAATGTCCACCGAGCTACCAGTGTCAATTAGAACTTTATCTATTGCCCAGGAATCACTTGCTGCATCATCATCATCATCTTCTTCTCCTCTATATTTTGGATTTATCTATAATTTCACCACCAATGGATTATCATGTATCTTCCCAGGCTCTGGTATCTCTTCTGCAGTAAAAGAGATAACTTGTTTCTGCCATTCTTCTAACGGAGAAATCTTCGCAATATTCATCACCTCTCTTCCCTCTATATACCTTGCAAATACTCTTCTTAACACATTATCATGGAAATCCTCTATCGTTTTTTGTGAATGTACAATTGAATTGCAAAATAGATTTTTTGTTGTAGCTCCTACTTCAATGAAAAATGTTTCTGCTTCTTTCGCAACATTAACTCTGCGAATTTCTGGTGCTTGCGGCAATTGCTGCGGTTGTAAATATCTTGCTAAAAAATGATTTAATTTTCCTTCTTCGATCATTCGCAAAATGATTCTTTTCACATTCCTACAATTATTCACAGAATGACCATGAAAATGATGATAAGGACAAAATTCTTGATTGTGATTGTTGGGATGTGGTTCCTTCCCCATGTTCCAGGGTGAGGGTATGTTCTCCATTAAAATAATCGCTTCCCAAATCTTATCTATACCAGTATTTGAAGGCGGCAATTTGATATCTTCCCACATATTCCTCTGACCTCTTTGCTCTCTTGAATAATTCTGCCTCTGTCCACCATAAGTTTCCTGCGGTTGATCAAACCGTGGGACCTTATTATTGTTATTGCGATTATAAAAATTTCTCTCTTTTTCTAATTCCTCTTGATCTCTACTCCCCATTGCTACTATCTTAAGTTGATTATCAGTCTCCATTTTCTCTCGCGGATTTTGGGAAGTACTTGCTACTGTATTAATCATCCTTGGTAACAAACTTCCATTTGTTGCGGCTAAACTTGTGCCTACAAGAGTTGGATAAGATTCCATTTCATTTTGTTTTTCCTCTAAATCAATATATTCCTCTTGCAATTCTCGCAACTCTGTCATAGTGATTGTGTTTTTGACTCTGAAGACCTGGATGTATAATAGATTTGTCGTAAACATAGCATTTATGAAGGACAAAATGAGATATCTTTCATCTACTCTTCCTGCCATTTCACTACACATTGTCCTCCACCTTATGGTTAAGTGATTCAAACTCTCACCAACTCTCTGTTTTAATCCAAACACATCTTCAATTCCAGGTCGCGCAGAATTATTGCTGATGTAGGCTCCTAAGAAAGTGGTTTGCAAGTGCATAAATGAAGTTATTGTATTCTTGGGAAGACTTTCGAACCACTTCAATGCTTCGCCAGTTAAACTTGACGCAAAATATTTGCACAAAACGACATCATGGTTCTCCCATTGTAGCATACATCGAATATAAGCTTTGATATGTTGGACAGCACACGTAGTTCCATCAAATATACTGGTCAACACCGGTAAATTACATTTTGGAGGTATCCCTCCTAATTGTACCTCTTGAGTAAATGGAGTTTTCGCAGCCTCTTCGATTGCCTCATCAAGTTGTCTTCTTCCTCATTCTCTTCTGTTATTTATTATGCCTCTCATTTCTGCCAATTCTCGCAAGATTTGTTCATTCCTATCAGAATTTTGCTCAATTGGTCTTTTCAACGCAGATTCTCTTCGTATGTGTTCATGCCTTTCTCGTCTTGCGATATTTCTCGCTTCTTCCTCAACATCTTGGTTTTTCCTTCTTCTGCGACTTTCTTCTTCTTGCAAGTTAATTTGTCTTTCATTCTCTTCTCCATGAATTTCCTCATCCCTTACTGTTTCTCTTCGTTGCCTTTCTATGTCTCTGCGAATTCTCTCATATTCCTCATTGAGATTATCATTATTACGATTTTGCGCACGTCATCTTTCTCGATTGTCATGATTATTCTGACGCAACGCTGCTTGAATTTCTTGCTCTTCTACTTCTGCTCGCAATCTCTCTCTTTCTCCTGCTAAACATACTTGCTCAATATAATGTCTCTCAATATCATCTTCGATAATCCTGCGATTTCTTCGAATCTCTTCATCACGTAACATTCTCCTTCTCTCTTCTTGATTTTATCCTTCTATCTGATTATGTCTAATGTCTAAAATTTCATCGCGTGGAGCATAACGATCATTTATCAAATTTTCCTCAATATTTTGTATAGGAAGATTTTTCCTTGCTTTTTCTCTATATGATCTTGAATTTGATCTCATGCTGCTTCTTGACCTTCTGTTTTGTAACCTCAAATTTTCCATCCTTAATTCATGATTTTGACTTGTAAGATTAGCACGTTCTTCTGCCTCTAACCTTCTTTCTTCCTGTATCCTTTGTCTCAAACCATCTTCTACTTCATGTCCTTCATGAATTAATCCTCCCTCCATTTCTTGATTTCTTTCCTCTTCTTGACTTTCCGCCTCTTCTATCGAATCCGACCTCCAAGTATGCACACTTACTCTATCATGATCCATGTTTCTATCTTGTGCTCGTGTTTGTTGATTTGGTGGTTGGTTCGAGTTTTCTGCTCCATTTCTCATTCTACTTCTTCCTGATCTGTTCCTTAAAGATCCTTCCAATTCACATGTTCCTTCCCCTGCAATTCTTTTACTTCTTCTCACTGTTGTTGGTGGTTCTGATGTATTTCTCCTCCTTCTAGCCATTTCTCTTCAATTCTAATAATTTCTTCAAATCTTCAAACTGCAATTTGAAATTTCTCAAGCTTGATTCTCCCTGTTTCTGGGCGAGAAATATGTAGTTGCAGGAATTCCCACACTACACCCTATTCAAGAATCTATCAATATTTATGACATAATTTGAAGATTAAGAACACTTTTTCATTAATATGACCTTATGGAATTACAGAAATCAAGAACACAGAATACTTGACAAAGATTTTTCTCTCTCCTAAAAACTTTCCTAACACTCAAAAATTCATCCCATCTCTGGAACTATTCACCTCCTTTATATAGGTATTTACATAGTGGATTACAGCTCATGACAGCTCATTTACAGCTAAGATTACCTTCAATTTCGGATCTGAGTTCTTCCGATAAATCGCAGCTGGTACCGCCTTTATCTTTCGCAGGTTTTATTGATATACCGCAAACATGTCACACTTTCTTCGTGTTTCTATCGTTTTCAGTCATTACGTCATTGTTTAAGTCATCTTTGGATGTGTCGCAGAATATCACTGATGTGTCGCAGAGTAATTCGTTTATTATCGATGCATCGCATAACAGTTGTTTATTTTGCAGGAATATTGTTGTGACAATATTCTGCCCCTACAACCGTAGTTTCTGATTCGGATGAACTGGAGACGAAATATATCAAAATTGAACATCACAAGTTCAAGGATTACCAGAGTTAGACCTGAGTTTCCGATTCGGATAAACTGGAGACGAAATATATCAGAATTGAACATCACAGGTTCAAGGATTACCATAGTTAGACCTGAGTTTCCGATTCGGATGAACTGGAGACTAAACATATCAGAATTGAACATCACAGTTCAAGGATTACCAGAGTTAGACCCGAGTTTCTGATTCGGATGAACTGGAGAAGAAATATATCAAAATTCAACATCACAGTTCAAAGATTACCAGAGTTAGACTTGAGTTTCTGATTCGGATAAACTGGAGACGAAACATATCAGAATTGAATATCACAGGTTCAGGGATTACCAGAGTTAGAAACGAGTTTCTGATTCGGATGAACAGGAGACGAAATATATCAGAATTGAACATCACAGTTCAAAAATTACCAGAGTTAGACCCGAGTTTCTGATTCGGATGAACTGGAGACGAAATATATCAGAATTGAACATCACAGGTTCAAGGATTACTAGAGTTAGACCGGAGTTTCCAATTCGGATGAACTGGGGACGAAATATATCAGAATTGAACGTCACAGTTCAACGACTACCAGAGATAGACCCGAGTTTCTGATTCGGATGAACTGGAGACGAAATATATCAGAATTGAACATCACAGTTCAAAGATTACCATAGTTAGATCCGAGCTTCTGATTCGGATGAACTGGAGACGAAATATATATCATCATTGAACATCACAGTTCAACGATTACCAGAGTTAGACCCGAGTTTCTGATTTGGATGAACTTGAGATGAAATATATCAGAATTGAACATCACAGTTCAAAGATTACCAGAGTTAGACCTGAGTTTTCGATTCGGATGAACTGGAGACGAAATATATCAGAATTGAACAGTACAGGTTCAAGGATTACTAGAGACAGACTTGAGAATCTGATTCGGATGAACTGGAGACTTAATATATCAGAATTGAACATCACAGGTTCAAGGATTTCCATAGTTAGAACCGAGTTTCTGATTCGGATGAAATGGAGACGAAATATATCAGAATTGCACAACACAATTCAACGATTACCAGAGATAGACCCGAGTTTCTAATTCGGATGAACTGGAAACGAAATATATAAGAATTGAACGTCACAGTTCAACGACTACCAGAGATAGACCCGAGTTTCTGATTCGGATGAACTGGAGACGAAATATATCAGAATTGAACATCACAGTTCAACGATTACCAGAGATAGACCCGAGTTTCTGATTCGAAGGAACTGGAGACGAAATATATCAGAATTGAACATCACAGTTCAAAAATTACCAGAGTTAGATCTGAGTTTCCGATTCGGATGAACTGGAGACGAAATATATCAGAATTGAACATCACAATTCAAAAATTACCAGAGTTAGACTTAAGTTTCCGATTCGGATGAGTTGGAAACGAAATATTTCAGAATTGAACATCACAGGTTCATGGATTACTAGAGTTAGATCCGAGTTTCAGATTCGGATGAACTGGAGACGAAATATATATCAGAATTGAATATCACAGTTCAAAGATTACCAGAGTTAGACCCGAGTTTCTGATTCGGATGAACTGGAGACGAAATATATCAGAATTGATTATCACAGGTTCAAGGATTACTAGAGTTAGATCCAAGTTTCTGATTCGGATGAACTGGAGACGAAATATATATCAGAATTGAATATCACAGTTCAAAGATTACCAGAGTTATACCAGAGTTTCTGATTCGGATGAACTGGAGACGAAATATATCAGAATTGATTATCACAGGTTCAAATATTACCAGAGTTAGACCCGAGTTTCTGATTCGGATGAACTGCAGATGAAATATATCAGAATTGAACATCAAAGGTTCAAATAATACCAGAGTTATACCTGAGTTTCTGATTCAGCTGAACTGGAGACGAAATATATCAGAATGGAACATCATAGGTTCAAGGATTACCAGAGTTAGACCGTAGTTTCTGATTCGGATGAACTGGAGAAGAAATATGTCAGAATTGAACATCACAGGCTCCAATATTACCAGAGTTAGACCGGAGTTTCTGATTTGGATGAACTGGAGACGAAATATATCAGAATTGAACATCACAGGTTCAAGGATTACCAGAGTTAGACCCGAGTTTCTGATTCGGATGAACTGGAAACGAAATATATCAGAATTGAACATCACAGTTCAACGATTACCAGAGATATACCCGAGTTTCTGATTAGGATGAACTGGAAAAGAAATATATCAGAATTGAACATCACAGTTCAAAGATTACAAGAGTTAGACTTGAGTTTCCGATTCGGATGAATTAGAGACGAAATATATCAGAATTGAATATCACAGGTTCAAGGATTACCATAGTTAGATCCGAGTTTCTGATTCGGATGAACTGGAGACGAAATATATATCAGAATTGAACATCACAGTTCAAAGATTACAAGAGTTAGACCAGAGTTTCCGATTCAAATGAATTGGAGACGAAATATATCATAATTGAACATCACAGGTTCAAGGATTACCAGAGTTAGATCCGATTTTCTGATTCGGATGAACTGAAGACGAAATATATATCAGAATTGAACATCACAGTTCAAATATTACCAGAGTTCGACCCGAGTTTCTGATTCGGATGAACTGGAGACGAAATATATCAAAATTGAACATCACAGGTTCAAATATTACCAGAGTTAGACCCGAGTTTCTAATTCGGATGAACTGGAGACGAAATATATCATTATTGAACATCACAGGTTCAAGGATTACCAAAGTTAGACCTGAGTTTCTGATTCGGATGAACTGGAGACGAAATATATCAAAATGGAACATCATAGGTTCAAGGATCACCAGAGTTAGACCCGAGTTTTTGATTCGGATGAACTGGAGACGAAACATATCAGAATTGAGCATCACAGTTCAAAGATTACCATAGTTAGATCCGAGTTTCTGATTCGGATGAACTGGAGACGAAATATATATCAGAATTGAACATCACAGTTCAACGATTACCAGAGTTAGACCCGAGTTTATGATTTGGATGAACTGGAGATGAAATATATCAGAATTGAACATCACAGTTCAAAGATTACCAGAGTTAGACCTGAGTTTCCGATTCGGATGAACTGGAGACGAAATATATCAGAATTGAACAGTACAGGTTCAAGGATTACTAGAGTCAGACCTGAGTATCTGATTCGGATGAACTGGAGACTTAATATATCAGAATTGAACATCACAGGTTCAAGGATTTCCATAGTTAGATCCGAGTTTCTGATTCGGATGAACTGGAGACGAAATATATCAGAATTGCACAACACAATTCAAAGATTACCAGAGATAGACCCGAGTTTCTGATTCGGATGAACTGGAAACGAAATATATAAGAATTGAACGTCACAGTTCAACGACTACCAGAGATAGACCCGAGTTTCTGATTCGGATGAACTGGAGACGAAATATATCAAAATTGAACATCACAGTTCAACGATTACCAGAGATAGACCCGAGTTTATGATTCGAAGGAACTGGAGACGAAATATATCAGAATTGAACATCACAGTTCAAAGATTACCATAGTTAGATCCGAGTTTCTAATTCGGATGAACTGGAGACGAAATATATATCAGAATTGAACATCACAGTTCAACGATTACCAGAGTTAGACCCGAGTTTCTGATTCGGATGAACTGGAGATGAAATATATCATAATTGAACATCACAGTTCAAAGATTACCAGAGTTAGACCTGAGTTTCCGATTCGGATGAACTGGAGACGAAATATATCAGAATTGAACATCACAGGTTCAAGGATTACTAGAGTCAGACCTGAGTATCTGATTCGGATGAACTGGAGACTTAATATATCAGAATTGAACATCGCAGGTTCAAGGATTTCCATAGTTAGATCCGAGTTTCTGATTCGGATGAACTGGAGACGAAATATATATCAGAATTGAACATCACAGTTCAAAGATTACCAGAGTTAGACCCGAGTTTCCGATTCGGATGGATTGGAGACGAAATATATCATAATTGAACATCACAGGTTCAAGGATTACCAGAGTTAGATCCGAGTTTCTGATTCGGATGAACTGAAGACGAAATATATATCAGAATTGAACATCACAGTTCAAAGATTACCAGAGTTAGACCCGAGTTTCTGATTCGGATGAACTGGAGACGAAATATATCAGAATTGAACATCACAGTTCAACGATTACCAGAGATAGACCCGAGTTTCTGATTCGGATGAACTGGAGACGAAATATATCAGAATTGAACATCACAGTTCAAATATTACCATAGTTAGATCCGAGTTTCTGATTCGGATGAACTGGAGACGAAATATATATCAGAATTGAACATCACAGTTCAAAGATTACCAGAGTTAGACCCGAGTTTCTGATTTGGATGAACTGGAGATGAAATATATCATAATTGAACATCACAGTTCAAAGATTACCATAGTTAGACCCGAGTTTCCGATTCGGATGAACTGGAGACGAAATATATAAGAATTGAACATCACAGGTTCAAGGATTACTAGAGTTAGACCTGAGTATCTGATTCGGATGAACTGGAGACTTAATATATCAGAATTGAACATCACAGTTCAAGGATTACGTAGAGTTAGATCCGAAGTTTTCGATTCGGATGAACTGGAGGAGAATTGAAATAGGTTCAACGATTATCGAAGTTTGATTCGGATTGAACATATATCAGAATTGAACATCACAGTTCAACGATTACCAGAGATAGACCCGAGTTTCTGATTCGGATGAACTGGAAACGAAATATATCAGAATTGAACATCACAGTTCAACGATTACCAGAGATAGACCCGAGTTTCTGATTCGGATGAACTGGAGACGAAATATATCATAATTGAACATCACAGTTCAACGATTACTAGAGTTAGACCCGAGTTTCTTATTCGGATGAACTGGAGACGAAATATATCAGAATTGAACATCACAGTTCAAAAATTACCAGAGTTAGATCTGAGTTTCCGATTCGGATGAACTGGAGACGAAATATATCAGAATTGAACATCACAGTTTAAGAATTACCAGAGTTAGACCTAAGTTTTCGATTCGGATGAATTGGAAACGAAATATTTCAGAATTGAACATCACAGGTTCAAGGATTACTAGATTTAGATCCGAGTTACTGATTCGGATGAACTGGAGACGAAATATATATCAGAATTGAATATCACAGTTCAAAGATTACCAGAGTTAAACCCGAGTTTCTGATTCGGATGAACTGGAGACGAAATATATCAGAATTAATTATCATAGGTTCAAATATTACCATAGTTAGACCCGAGTTTCTGATTCGGATGAACTGCTGATGAAATATATCAGAATTGAACATCAAAGGTTCAAATAATACCAGAGTTATACCTGAGTTTCTGATTCGGCTGAACTGGAGACGAAATATATCAGAATTGAACATCATAGGTTCAAGGATTACCATAGTTAGACCGTAGTTTCTGATTCGGATGAACTGGAGAAGAAATATATCATAATTGAACATCACAGGCTTTAATATTACCAGAGTTAGACCGGAGTTTCTGATTCGGATGAACTGGAGACGAAATATATCAGAATTGAACATCACAGGTTCAAGGATTACCAGAGTTCGACCCGAGTTACGTATTCAGATGAACTGGAAACGAAATATATCAGAATTGAACATCACAGTTCAAAGATTACCAGAGATAGACCCGAGTTTCTGATTCGGATGAACTGGAAAAGAAATATATCAGAATTGAACATCACAGTTCAAATATTACAAGAGGTAGACCTGAGTTTCCGATTCGGATGAATTAGAGACGAAATATATCAGAATTGAATATCACAGGTTCAAGGATTACCATAGTAAGATCCGAGTTTCTGATTCGGATAAACTGAAGACGAAATAAATATCAGAATTGAACATCACAGTTCAAAGATTACCAGAGTTAGACCCGAGTTTCTGATTCGGATGAACTGGAGACGAAATATATCAGAATTGAACATAGTTCAACGATTACGAGATAGACCCGAAGTTTGATTCGGAGGAATGGAGACGAATATATATCAGAATTGAACATCACAGTTCAAATATTACCATAGTTAGATCCGAGTTTCTGATTCGGATGAACTGGAGACGAAATATATATCAGAATTGAACATCACAGGTTCAACGATTACCAGAGTTAGACCCGAGTTTCTGATTTGGATGAACTGGAGATGAAATATATCATAATTGAACATCACAGTTCAAAGATTACCAGAGTTAGACCCGAGTTTCCGATTCGGATGAACTTGAGACGAAATATATCAGAATTGAACATCACAGTTCAAGGATTACTAGAGTTAGACCTGAGTATCTGATTCGGATGAACTGGAGACTTAATATATCAGAATTGAACATCACAGGTTCAAGGATTTCCGTAGTTAGATCCGAGTTTCTGATTCGAATGAACTGGAGACGAAATATATATCAGAATTGAACATCACAGTTCAACGATTACCAGAGAGTTAGACCCGAGTTTCTGATTCGGATGAACTGGAAACGAAATATATCATAATTGAACATCACAGTTCAACGATTACCAGAGTTAGACCCGAGTTTCTGATTCGGATGAACTGGAGACGAAATATATCAGAATTGAACATCACAGGTTCAAAGATTACCAGAGTTAGACCCGAGTTTCTTATTCGGATGAACTGGAGACGAAATATATATCAGAATTTAACATCAAAGTTCAAAAATTACAAGAGTTAGACCTGAGTTTCCGATTCGGATGAACTTGAGACGAAATATATCAGAATTGAACATCACAGTTCAAGGATTACTAGAGTTAGACCTGAGTATCTGATTCGGATGAACTGGAGACTTAATATATCGAATTGAACATCACAGGTTCAAGGATTACCGAGTTAGATCCGAGTTTCTGATTCGGATGAAATGGAGACGAAATATATATCAGAATTGAACATCACAGTTCAACGATTACCAGAGATAGACCCGAGTTTCTGATTCGGATGAACTGGAAACGAAATATATCAGAATTGAACATCACAGTTCAACGATTACCAGAGATAGACCCGAGTTTCTGATTCGGATGAACTGGAGACGAAACATATATCAGATTGAACATCACAGTTCAACGATTACCAGAGTTAGACCCGAGTTTATGATTCGGATGAACTGGAGACGAAATATATCAGAATTGAACATCACAGTTCAAATATTACCAGAGTTAGATCTCGAGTTTCCGATTCGGATGAACTGGAGACGAAATATATCAGAATTGAACATCACAGTTTAAGAATTACCAGAGTTAGACCTAAGTTTTCGATTCGGATGAATTGGAAACTAAATATTTCAGAATTGAACATCACAGGTTCAAGGATTACTAGATTTAGATCTGAGTTTCTGATTCGGATGAACTGGAGACGAAATATATATCAGAATTGAATATCACAGGTTCAAAGATTACCAGAGTTAAACCCGAGTTTCTGATTCGGATGAACTGGAGACGAAATATATCAGAATTGAACATCATAGGTTCAAATATTACCATAGTTAGACCCGAGTTTCTGATTCGGATGAACTGGAGATGAAATATATCAGAATTGAACATCAAAGGTTCAAATATTACCAGAGTTAGACCTGAGTTTCTGATTCGGATGAACTGGAGACGAAATATATCAGAATGGAACATCATAGGTTCAAGGATTACCAGAATTTGACCCGAGTTACTGATTCGGATGAACTGGAGAAGAAATATATCATAATTGAACATCACAGGCTCAAATATTACCAGAGTTAGACCGGAGTATCTGATTCGGATGAACTGGAGACGAAATATATCAGAATTGAACATCAAAGGTTCAAGGATTACCAGAGTTCGACCCGAGTTACTGATTCGGATGAACTGGAAACGAAATATATCAGAATTGAACATCACAGTTCAAAGATTACCAGAGATAGACCCGAGTTTCTGATTCGGATGAACTGGAAAAGAAATATATCAGAATTGAACATCACAGGTTCAAAGATTACAAGAGTTAGACCTGAGTTTCCGATTCGGATGAATTGGAGACGAAATATATCAGAATTGAACATCACAGTTCAAGGATTACCAGAGTTAGATCCGAGTTTCTGATTCGGATGAAATGGAGACGAAATATATATCAGAATTGAACATCACAGTTCAAAGATTACCAGAGTTAGACCCGAGTTTCTGATTCGGATGAACTGGAGACGAAATATATCATAATTGAACATCACAGGTTCAAATATTACTAGAGTTAGATCCGAGTTTCTGATTCGGATGAACTGGAGACGAAATATATCAGAATTGAACATCACAGTTCAAATATTACCATAGTTAGATCCGAGTTTCGATTCGGATGAATGGAGACGAAATATATCAGAATTGAACATCACAAGGTTCAACGATTACCGAGTTAGACCCGAAGTTTCGATTTGGATGAACTGGAGATGAAATATATCATAATTGAACATCACAGTTCAAAGATTACGAGTTAGACCCGAGTTTCCGATTCGGATGAACTGGAGACGAAATATATCATAATTGAACATCACAGTTCAAGGATTACCAGAGTTAGACTGAGTTTCGATTCGGATGAACTGGGAGACGAAATATATCGAGAATTGAACATCACGGTTCAAGGATTATTAGAGTTAGATCCGAGTTTCGATTCGGATGAACTCGAGACGATGAAATATATCAGAATTGAACATCACAGGTTCAACGATTACCAGAGTTAGACATGAGTTTCTGATTCGGATGAAATGGAGACGAAATATATCAGAATTGAACATCACAGGTTCAACGATTACCAGAGTTAGACCCGAGTTTCTGATTCGGATGAACTGGAGACGAAATTATATCAGAATTTCACAACACAATTCAACGATTACCAGAGATAGACCCGAGTTTCTGATTCGGATGAACTGGAGACGAAATATATCATAATTGAACATCACAGTTCAAAGATTACCAGAGTTAGACCCGAGTTTCTGATTCGGATGAATTGGAGACGAAATATATCAGAATTGAACATCACAGGTTCAAGGATTACCATAGTTAGACCCGAGTTTCTGATTCGGATGAACTGGAGACGAAATATATATCATAATTGAACATCACAGTTCAAAGATTACCAGAGTTAGACCCGAGTTTCTGACTCGGATGAACTGGAGATGAAATATATCATAATTGAACATCACAGTTCAAAGATTACCAGAGTTAGACCCGAGTTTCCGATTCGGATGAACTGGAGACGAAATATATCAGAATTGAACATCACAGTTCAAAGATTACCAGAGTTAGACCCGAGTTTACGATTCGGATGAACTGGAGATGAAATATATCAGAATTGAACATCACAGTTCAAAGATTACCAGAGTTAGACCTGAGTTTCCGATTCGGATGAACTGGAGACGAAATATATCAGAATTGAACATCACAGGTTCAAGGATTACTAGAGTTAGACCCGAGTTTCTGATTCGGATGAACTGGAGACGAAATATATCAGAATTGAACATCACAGGTTCAAAGATTACCGAGTTAGACCCGAGTTTCGATTCGGATGAACTGGAGACGAAATATATCAGAATTGAACATCACAGGTTCAAAGATTACGGGAGTTAGACCCGAGTTTCCGATTCGGATGAACCGGACACGAAATATATCAGAATTGAACATCACAGGTTCAAAGATTACAGGAGATAAACCTGAGTTTCCGATTCGGATGAACTGGAGACGAAATATATCAGAATTGAACATCACAGGTTCAAAGATTACGGGAGATAGACCTGAGTTTCTGATTTGGAAGGACTGGAGACGAAATATATATCAGAATTGAACATCACAGGTTCAAGGATTACCAGAGTTAGACCTGAGTTTCTGATTCGGATGAACTGGAGAAGAAATATATCAGAATTGAACATCACAGGTTCAAAGATTACCAGAGTTAGACCCGAGTTTCGATTCGGATGAACTGGAGACGAAATATATCAGAATTGAACATCACAGGTTCAAGGATTACCGAGTTAGACCGAGTTTCGATTCGGATGAATGGAGACGAAATATATCAGAATTGAACATCACAGTTCAAAGATTAACAGAGTTAGACCTGAGTTTCTGATTCGGATGAACTGGAGACGAAATATATCAGAATTGAACATCACAGGTTCAAAGATTACCAGAGTTAGACCCGAGTTTCTGATTCGGATGAACTGGAGACGAAATATATCAGAATTGAACATCACAGGTTCACAGATTACCAGAGTTAGACCGGAGTTTCTGATTCGGATGAATTGGAGACGAAATATATCAGAATTGAACATCACGGGTTCAAGGATTACCATAGTTAGACCGAGTTTACGATTCGGATGAATTGGAGATGAAATATATCAGAATTGAACATCACAGTTCAAAGATTACCAGAGTTAGACCCGAGTTTCTGATTCGGATGAACTGGAGACGAAATATATCAGAATTGAACATCACAGTTCAAAGATTACCAGAGTTAGACCTGAGTTTCCGATTCGGATGAATTGGAGACGAAATATATCAGAATTGAACATCACAGTTCAAGGATTACTAGAGTTAGATCCTAGTTTCTGATTCGGATGAACTGGAGACGAAATATATATCAGAATTGAACATCACAGGTTCAAAGATTACTAGAGTTAGACCTGAGTTTCGATTCGGATGAACTGGAGACGAAATATATCAATAATTGAACATCACATGTTCAAGGATTACTAGAGTTAGACCTGAGTTTCGATTCGGATGAATTGGAGACGAAATATATCGAATTGAACATCACAGGTTCAAGGATTACTAGAGTTAGATCCGAGTTTCGATTCGGATGAACTGGAGACGAAAATATATCGAGAATTGAACATCACAAGTTCAAAGATTACAGAGTTAGACCCGAGTTTCGATTCGGATGAACTGGAGACGAAAATATATCAGAATTGAACATCACAGGTTCAACGATTACCAGAGTTAGACCGAGTTTCGATTCGGATGGTTGGAGACGAAATATATCGTGAATTGAACATCACAGGTTCAAGGATTACCGAGAGTTAGACCGAGTTTGATTCGGATGAAGCTGGAGACGAAATATATCGAAATTGAACATCACAGGTTCAAGGATTATTAGAGTTAGACCTGAGTTTTCGATTCGGATGAACTGGAGACGAAATATATCATAATTGAACATCACGGGTTCAAAGATTACTAGAGTTAGACCAGAGTTTCTGATTTGGATGAACTGGAGACGAAATATATCAGAATTGAACATCACAGGTTCAAGGATTACCAGAGTTAGACCCGAGTTTCTGATTCGGATGAACTGGAGACGAAATATATCAGAATTGAACATCACAGGTTCAAAGATTACCAGAGTTAGACTTGAGTTTCTGATTCGGATGAACTGGAGACGAAATATATCAGAATTGAACATCATAGGTTCAAAGATTACCAAAGTTAGACCCGAGTTTCTGATTCGGATGAACTGGAGACGAAATATATCAGAATTGAACATCACAGGTTCAAGGATTACGAGAGTTAGACCCGAGTTTCTGATTCGGATGAGCTGGAGACGAAATATATCAGAATTGAACATCACAGGTTCAAAGATTACTAGAGTTAGGACCGAGTTTCTCGTCCAGATGATCTGAAGACGAAATATATAAGAATTGAACATCACAAGTTCAAGGATTACCAAAGTTAGACCTGGATTTGTGATTTGGATGGATTGGAGACGAAATATATCAGAATTGAACATCACAGGTTCAAAGATTACTAGAGTTAGACCGAGTTTCTCGATTCGGATGAACTGGAGACGAAATATATCGAAATTGAACATCACGAGGTTCAAAGATTACTAGAGTTAGACCGAGTTTTGATTCGGATGAGCGGAGACGAAATATATCAGAATTGAACATCACAGGTTCAAGGATTAAAGAGTTAGACCCGAGTTTCTGATTCAGATGAATTGGAGACGAAATATATCAGAATTGAACATCACGGGTTCAAAGATTACCAGAGTTAGACCTAAGTTTCTAATTCAGATGAATTGGAGACGAAATATATCAGAATTGAACATCACAGGTTCAAAGATTACCAGAGTTAGACCTGAGTTTCTGATTCGGATGAACTGGAGACGAAATATATCGAATTGAACATCACGAGTTCAAAGATTACATAGTTAGACCCGAGTTTCGATTCGGATGAACTGGAGACGAAATATATCAGAATTGAACATCACGAGGTTCAAAGATTACTAGAGTTAGACCGAGTTTCGATTCGGATGAACTGGAGTCGAAATATATCAGAATTGAACATCACCGGTTCAAAGATTGCCAGAGTTAGACCCGAGTTTCTCGTCCGGATGAACTGGAGACGAAATATATCATAATTGAACATCACAGGTTCAAAGATTGCCAGAGTTAGACCTGAGTTTCTGATTCGGATGAACTGGAGACGAAATATATATCAGAATTGAACATCACAGGTTCAAGGATTACTAGAGTTAGACTTGAGTTTCTGATTCGGATGAACTGGAGACGAAATATATCAAAATTGAACATCACAGGTTCAAAGATTACCAGAGTTAGACCCGAGTTTCTGATTCGGATGAACTGGAGACGAAATATATCAGAATTGAACATCACGGGTTCAAGGATTACCAGAGTTAGACTTGAGTTTCCGATTCGGATGAACTGGAGACGAAATATATCAGAATTGAACATCACGGGTTCAAGGATTACCAGAGTTAGACCGAGTTTCGATTCGGATGGCTGGAGACGAAATATATCAGAATTGAACATCACGAGTTCAAAGATTACGAGAGTTAGACCGAGTTTCGATTCGGATGAACTGGAGATGAAATATATCATAATTGAACATCACAAGTTCAAAGATTACTAGAGTTAGACACGAGAGTTTCGATTCGGATGAACTGGAAAAGAAATATATCAGAATTGAACATCATAGTTCAAAGATTACGAGAGTTAGATCCGAGTTTTCGATTCGGATGAGCTGGAGACGAAATATATCAGAATTGAACATTACGGGTTCAAGGATTACTAGAGTTAGACCCGAGTTTCGATTCGGATGAAGCTGGAGACGAAATATATAGAATTGAACATCACGGTTCAAAGATTACAGAGTTAGACCGAGTTTCTGATTGGATGAACTGGAGACGAAATATATCAAAATTGAACATCACGGGTTCAAAGATTACTAGAGTTAGATCCGAGTTTCGATTCGGATGAATGGAGATGAAAATATATCGAATTGAACATCACGAGTTCAAAGATTACTAGAGTTAGACCGAGTTTGATTCGGATGAACTGGAGACGAAATATATCAGAATTGAACATCACAGTTCAAAGATTACCAGAGTTAGACCCGAGTTTCTGATTCGGATGAACTGGAGACGAAATATATCAGAATTGAACATCACAGTTCAACGATTACCAGAGTTAGACCCGAGTTTCTGATACGGATGAATTGGAGATGAAATATATCAGAATTGAACATCACGGGTTCAAAGATTACCAGAGTTAGACCCGAGTTTCTGATTCGGATGAATTGGAGATGAAATATATCGAATTGAACATCATAGGTTCAAAGATTACCAGAGTTAGACCCGAGTTTCTCGATTCGGATGAATTGGAGACGAAATATATCGAATTGAACATCACGGTTCAAGGATTACTAGAGTTAGACCGAGTTTCGATTCGGATGAACTGGAGATGAAATATATCGAGAATTGAACATCACGAGTTCAAAGATTACGAGTTAGACCGAGTTTCGATTCGGATGAACTGGAGACGAAATATATCGAATTGAACATCACAGGTTCAAAGATTACTAGAGTTAGACCTGAGTTTGATTCGGATGACTGGAGATGAAATATATCGAGAATTGAACATCACGAGGTTCAAAGATTACCAGAGTTAGACCGAGTTTCGATTCGGATGAACTGGAGACGAAATATATCGAATTGAACATCATAGGTTCAAAGATTACGAGAGTTAGACCGAGTTTCGATTCGGATGAACTGGAGACGAAAATATATATCGAATTGAACATCACAGGTTCAAAGATTACTAGAGTTAGACCCGAGTTTCGATTCGGATGAACTGGAGACGAAATATATCGAAATTGAACATCACGAGGTTCAAAGATTACGAGAGTTAGATCCGAGTTTCGATTGGATGAATTGGAGACGAAATATATCGAATTGAACATCACAGGTTCAAAGATTACTAGAGTTAGATCGAGTTTCGATTCGGATGAACTGGAGACGAAATATATATCGAATTGAACATCACGAGTTCAAAGATTACTAGAGTTAGACCGAGTTTCGATTCGGATGAATTGGAGACGAAAATATATCGAAATTGAACATCACGGTTCAAAGATTACCATAGTTAGACCCGAGTTTCGATTCGGATGAATTGGAGACGAAATATATCGAATTGAACATCACAGGTTCAAAGATTACTAGAGTTAGACCGAGTTTCGATTCGGGATGAATTGGAGACGAAATATATTAGAATTGAACATCACAGTTCAACGATTACCAGAGTTAGACCCGAGTTTCGATTCGGATGATCTGGGAGATGAAATATATCGAATTGAACATCACAGGTTCAAAGATTACCAGAGTTAGACCGAGTTTCTGATTCGGATGAATTGGAGACGAAATATATCAGAATTGAACATCACAGGTTCAAAGATTACCAGAGTTAGACCCGAGTTTCTGATTCGGATGAGCTGGAGACAAAATATATCATAATTGAACATCACAGGTTCAAAGATTACCAGAGTTAGACCGAGTTTCGATTCGGATGAAATGGAGACGAAATATATCAAATTGAACATCACAGGTTCAAGGATTACTAGAGTTAGACCGAGTTTCGATTCGGATGAACTGGAGACGAAATATATCGAAATTGAACATCACGGTTCAAAGATTACAAAGAGTTAGACCTGAGTTTACGATTCGGATGAACTGGAGACGAAATATATCAGAATTGAACATCACAGTTCAAAGATTACCAGAGTTAGACCCGAGTTTCTGATTCGGATGAACTGGAGACGAAATATATCAGAATTGAACATCACAGGTTCAAATATTACTAGAGTTGGACCTGAGTTTTTCTTTCGGATGAACTGGAGACGAAATATATCAGAATTGAACATCACAGGTTCAAAGATTACCGGAGATTGACCGGAGTTTCTGATTCGGATGAACTGGAGACAAAATATATCAGAATTGAACATCGCCGGTTCAAAGATTACTAGAGTTAGACCTGAGTTTCTTTTTCGGATGAACTGGAGACGAAATATATCATAATTGAACATCACGGTTCAAGGATTACAAGTTAGACCCGAGTTTCTGATTCGGATGAACTGGAGCATGAAATATATCAGAATTGAACATCACGGAGTTCAAGATTACCAGAGTTAGACCGAGTTTCCGATTCGGATGAACTGGAGATGAAATATATATCGAATTGAACATCATGAGGTTCAAGGATTACAAATATTAGACATGAGTTTCGATTGGATGAGCTGGAGATTGGAAATATATCAAATTGAACATCACAGGTTCAAGGATTACTAGTTAGACCCGAGTTTTTGATTGGATGAACTGAGACGAAATATATCATAATTGAACATCACAGTTCAAAGATTACGAGTTAGACCGAGTTTGATTAGGATGAGCTGGAGACGAAATATATCAGAATTGAACATCACAGGTTCAAAGATTACCAGAGTTAGACCTGAGTTTCTGATTCGGATGAACTGGAGACGAAATATATCAGAATTGAACATCACGAGTTCAAAGATTACTAGAGTTAGACCGAGGAGTTTCGATTCGGATGGAGCTGGAGACGAAATATATCAGAATTGAACATCACAGGTTCAAGGATTACTAGAGTTAGACCCGAGTTTCTGATTCGGATGAACTGGAGACGAAATATATCATAATTGAACATCACAGTTCAAAGATTACAGAGTTAGACACGAGTTTCGATTCGGATGAAAATGGAGACGAAAATATCAAAATTGAACATCACAGAGTTCAAGGATTAGTTAGACCGAGTTTCGATTCGGATGAACTGGAGACGAAATATATCATAATTGAACATCACAGGTTCAAAGATTACCAGAGTTAGACCGAGTTTCGATTGGATGAGCTGGAGACGAAATATATCAGAATTGAACATCACGGTTCAAAGATTACGAGTTAGACCGAGTTTTGATTCGGATGAACTGGAGACGAAATATATCGAGAATTGAACATCACGGTTCAAAGATTACTAGAGTTAGACCGAGTTTCGATTCGGATGAACTGGAGACGAAATATATCAAAATTGAACATCATAGTTCAAAGATTACTAGAGTTAGACCTGAGTTTCGATTCGGATGAACTGGAGGACGAAATATATCAGAATTGAACATCACAGGTTCAAAGATTACTAGAGTTAGACAGGAGTTTCCGATTCGGATGAAGCTGGAGACGAAATATATCAGAAATTGAACATCACGGTTCAAAGATTACTAGAGTTAGACAGGAGTTTCGATTCGGATGAAGCTGGAGACGAAATATATCAAATTGAACATCACAAGTTCAAAGATTACGAGAGTTAGACCGAGTTTCGATTCGGATGAACTGGAGACGAAATATATCGAATTGAACATCACGAGTTCAAGGATTACTAGAAGTTAGACCGAGTTTCGATTCGGATGAACTGGAGATGAAATATATCAGAATTGAACATCACGGTTCAAAGATTACTAGAGTTAGACCCGAGTTTCGATTCGGATGAACTGGAGACGAAATATATCGAATTGAACATCACGGGTTCAAAGATTACCAGAGTTAGACCGAGTTTTCGATTCGGATGAACTGGAGACGAAATATATCGAAATTGAACATCACGGTTCAAAGATTACTAGAGTTAGACCGAGTTTTCGATTCGGATGAAATGGAGAAATATATCGAGAATTGAACATCACAGGTTCAAAGATTACTAGAGTTAGACCGAGTTTTCGATTCGGATGAACTGGAGACGAAATATATCGAGAATTGAACATCACAGGTTCAAAGATTACCAGTTTGTTAGACGAGTTTGATTCGGATGAACGGAGAAAATATATCAGAATTGAACATCATAGGTTCAAAGATTACTAGAGTTAGACATTGAGTTTGATTCGGATGAACTGGAGACGAAATATATCAAATTGAACATCACAGAGTTCAAAGATTTAAATTGAATTAGACCATTAGTTTCTCGATTCGGATGAATTGGAGGCGAAATATCGAGAATTGAACATCACGAGGTTCAAAGATTACCATAGTTAGACCCGAGTTTCGATTCGGATGAAATTGAGACAAAATATATCGAATTGAACATCAGGTTCAAAGATTACTAGAGTTAGACCGAGTTTCGATTCGGATGAATTGGAGACGAAATATATCAAATTGAACATCAAAGGTTCAAAGATTACTAGAGTTAGACCTGAGTTTCGATTCGGATGATGGAGACGAAATATATTAAATTGAACATCAAGGTTCAAAGATTACCGAGAGTTAGAGACCGAGTTTGATTCGGATGAACTGGAGACGAAATATATATCGAGAATTGAACATCATGAGTTCAAAGATTACTAGAGTTAGACTTGAGTTTCGATTCGGATGAGTGGAGCGAAATATATCGAGAATTGAACATCATAGGTTCAAAGATTACATAGTTAGATCCTGAGTTTCGATTCGGATGAAGCTGAAGACGAAAATATATCGAGAATTGAACATCATAGGTTCAAAGATTACTAGAGTTAGAACCAGAGTTTCTGATTCGGATGAACTTGGAGGCGAAATATATCGAATTGAACATCACGGTTCAAAGATTACGAGTTAGACCCGAGTTTCGATTCGGATGGCTGGAGACGAAATATATCAAATTGAACATCACAGGTTCAAAGATTACTAGAGTTAGACCGAGTTTCTGATTCGGATGAACTGGAGATGAAATATATCGAGAATTGAACATCACGAGTTCAAAGATTACTAGAGTTAGACCCGAGTTTCGATTCGGATGAAGCTGGAGATGAAATATATCATAATTGAACATCAGGTTCAAAGATTACTAGAGTTAGACACGAGTTTTCGATTCGGATGAAATGGAGGCGAAATATATCGAAATTGAACATCAAAGGTTCAAAGATTACGAGTTTAGACGGAGTTTCGATTCGGATGAGCTGGAGACGAAATATATCATAATTGAACATCACGGTTCAAAGATTACGAGTTAGACCCGAGTTTGATTCGGATGAGCTGAGAGCGAAATATATCATCAATTGAACATCACGGTTCAAAGATTACGAGTTAGTTCAAGGATTATGAGTTTCTGATTTGGATGGACTGGAGACGAAATATATCATAATTGAACATCACTGGTTCAAAGATTACTAGAGTTAGATGTGAGTTTCTGATTCGGATGAATTGGAGACGAAATATATCAGAATTGAACATCACAGTTCAAATATTACCAGAGTTAGACCTGAGTTTCTGATTCGGATGAACTGGAGGCGAAATATATCGAATTGAACATCAAGGTTCAAAGATTACTAGAGTTAGACACGAGTTTCGATTCGGATGAATTGGAGACGAAATATATCGAAATTGAACATCAAAGGTTCAAAGATTACTAGAAGTTAGACCCGAGTTTCGATTCGGATGAGCTGGAGACGAAATATATCGAATTGAACATCACGAGTTCAAGATTACTAGAGTTAGACCGAGTTTCGATTCGGATGAGCTTGGACGAAATATATCAAATTGAACATCGGGTTCAAAGATTACTAGAGTTAGACCGAGTTTCGATTCGGATGATCTGGAGACGAAATATATCGAATTGAACATCACGGGTTCAAGGATTACTAGAGTTAGACCGAGTTTCGATTCGGATGAACTGGAGACATGAAATATATCGAGAATTGAACATCTGGTTCAAGGATTACTAGAGTTAGACCGAGTTTCGATTCGGATGAACATAGAGAAAAATATATCAGAATTGAACATCATAGGTTCAAAGATTACGAGAGTTAGACGAGTTTCTCGATTCGGATGAATTGGAGACGAAATATATCAGAATTGAACATCACGGGTTCAAAGATTAGAGAGTTAGACATGAGTTTCGATTCGGATGAATTGGAGCGAAATATATCGAATTGAACATCACGAGTTCAAAGATTACTAGAGTTAGACCGAGTTTCGATTCGGATGAACTAGAGACGAAATATATCAGAATTGAACATCACGAGTTCAAAGATTACTAGAGTTAGACCGAGTTTATGATTGGATGAATTGGAGACGAAATATATCAAATTGAACATCACGAGTTCAAAGATTACTAGAGTTAGATCAGGAGTTTCGATTCGGATGAAGTTGGAGACGAAATATATCGAATTGAACATCACGAGTTCAAAGATTACTAGAGTTAGACCCGAGTTTCGATTCGGATGAGCTGGAAGCGAAATATATCAAATTGAACATCACGGTTCAAAGATTACGAGTTAGACCGAGTTTTCGATTGGATGATCTGGAGACGAAATATATCAAATTGAACATCACAGGTTCAAAGATTACTAGAGAGTTAGACCCGAGTTTCGATTCGGATGAGCTGGAGAGCGAAATATATGAATTGAACATCACGAGGTTCAAAGATTACGAGTTAGACCCGAGTTTCGATTGGATGAGCTGGAGACGAAATATATCATAATTGAACATCACAAGTTCAAAGGATTACAGTTTCGATTAGGAGTTAGACCCGAGTTTCGATTGGATGATCGGAGGAGAGAAAAATATATCATAATTGAACATCACAGGTTCAAAGATTAGAGTTAGACCGAGTTTCCGATTCGGATGAACTAAAGAGGCGAAATATATCGAAATTGAACATCACGGTTCAACGATTACGAGTTAGACTTGAGTTTCGATTCGGATGAAAGCTGGAGCGAAATATATATGAATTGAACATCACGGGTTCAAAGATTACTAGAGTTAGACCGAGTTTCGATTGGATGAAATGGAGACGAAATATATCGAAATTGAACATCACGGTTCAAGGATTGAGAGTTAGACTTTGAGTTTCGATTCGGATGAATTGGAAGCGAAATATATCGAGAATTGAACATCACGGTTCAAAGATTACGAGTTAGACTTGAGTTTTCGATTCGGATGATCTGGAGGCGAAATATATCGAATTGAACATCACGAGTTCAAAGATTACGAGAGTTAGACCGAGTTTCGATTCGGATGAATGGAGAGCGAAATATATCGAAATTGAACATCATAGTTCAAAGATTACTAGAGTTAGACACGAGTTTCGATTCGGATGAACTGAAGACGAAATATATCGAAATTGAACATCACGAGGTTCAAGGATTACCGAGTTAGACTCGAGTTTTCGATTCGGATGGCTGGAGACGAAATATATCGAGAATTGAACATCACGGGTTCAAAGATTACTAGAGTTAGACAGGAGTTTGATTCGGATGAACTGGAGACGAAATATATTAGAATTGAACATCACGGTTCAAGGATTACTAGAGTTAGACCGAGTTTGATTCGGATGAGCTGGAGACGAAAAATATATCAGAATTGAACATCACGGTTCAAAGATTACGAGTTAGACCCGAGTTTTCGATTCGGATGATCTGGAGAAAATATATGAGAATTGAACATCACGGGTTCAAAGATTACTAGAGTTAGATCGAGTTTTCGATTCGGATGAGCTGGAGCGAAATATATATCATAATTGAACATCACGGGTTCAAAGATTACTAGAGTTAGACCCGAGTTTCGATTCGGATGAGCTGGAGCGAAATATATCGAATTGAACATCACGAGGTTCAAAGATTACTAGAGTTAGACCGAGTTTCGATTAGGATGAACTGGAGCGAAAAATATATCGAAATTGAACATCACAAGTTCAAGGATTACCTAGAGTTAGACGAGTTTTGATTCGGATGATCTGGAGATGAAATATATCAGAATTGAACATCACAAGTTCAAAGATTACAGAGTTAGACTTGAGTTTTCGATTCGGATGACTGGAGACGAAATATATCGAAATTGAACATCACAGGTTCAAGGATTACCGAGTTAGACCGAGAGTTTGATTCGGATGAAATGGAGATGAAATATATCAGAATTGAACATCAAAGGTTCAATGATTAGCAGAGTTCGACTTGAGTTTCGATTCGGATGATCTGGAGACGAAAATATATCGAGAATTGAACATCACAAGGTTCAACGATTACGAGAGTTTAGACCAGGAGTTTCGATTCGGATGAGCTGGAGACGAAAAATATATCGAAATTGAACATCACGGGTTCAAAGATTACGAGAGTTAGACTGAGTTTCCGATTCGGATGATTGGAGACGAAATATATCGTAATTGAACATCACGGTTCAAGGATTACGAGTTAGACCGAGTTTCGATTCGGATGAATTGGAGAACGAAATATATCGAATTGAACATCACGAGTTCAAAGATTACTAGAGTTAGATCGAGTTTGATTGGATGATCTGGGAGACGAAATATATCAGAATTGAACATCACGGGTTCAAAGATTACGAGAGTTAGACTTGAGTTTCGATTCGGATGATCTGGAGACGAAATATATCGAGAATTGAACATCACGAGGTTCAAGGATTACGAGAGTTAGATGAGTTGAGTTTCTATTCGGATGAACTGGAGGCGAAATATATCAAATTGAACATCACGAGTTCAAAGATTACTAGAGTTAGACTGAGTTTCGATTCGGATGAATTGGAGACAATGAAATATATCGAAATTGAACATCACGAGGTTCAAAGATTACGAGTTAGACACGAGTTTGATTCGGATGAAGCTGGAGGCGAAATATATCGAGAATTGAACATCACGGGTTCAAAGATTACTAGAGTTAGACTGAGTTTTTCGATTCGGATGAACTGGAGACGAAATATATCGAGAATTGAACATCACAGGTTCAAAGATTACTAGAGTTAGACGAGTTTGATTCGGATGAACGGAGACGAAATATATCGAAATTGAACATCGGTTCAAAGATTACTAGAGTTAGACCGAGTTTCGATTCGGATGAGCTGGAGACGAAATATATCGAGAATTGAACATCACGGTTCAAAGATTACTAGAGTTAGACCGAGTTTCGATTCGGATGAGCTGGAGATGAAATATATCGAAATTGAACATCACGGTTCAAAGATTACGAAAGTTAGACACGAGTTTCTCGATTCGGATGAGCGGAGACGAAAATATATCGAATTGAACATCACAGGTTCAAGGATTATGAGAGTTAGACCGAGTTTCTCTTTGGATGAGCTGGAGGCGAAATATATCAGAATTGAACATCACGGGTTCAAGGATTACAGAGAGTTAGACCGAGTTTCGATTGGATGAAGGAGACGAAATATATCGAGAATTGAACATCACGGTTCAAAGATTACTAGAGTTAGACCGAGTTTTGATTCGGATGAACTGGAGACGAAATATATCGAATTGAACATCACGAGGTTCAAAGATTACTAAGAGTTAGACCGAGTTTCCGATTCGGATGAATCTGGAGAGGCGAAATATATCGAATTGAACATCACGGGTTCAAAGATTACTAGAGTTAGACCCGAGTTTCGATTCGGATGATCTGGAGACGAAAATATATCGAAATTGAACATCACGAGGTTCAAAGATTACTAGAGTTAGATCGAGTTTCGATTCGGATGAATTGGAGAGCGAAAATATATCGAAATTGAACATCACGGGTTCAAGGATTACGAGTTGACATGAGTTTCGATTCGGATGAACTGGAGACGAAATATATCGAATTGAACATCACGGGTTCAAAGATTACTAGAGTTAGACAAAGGGAGTTTCGATTCGGATGATCTGGAGAAGAAATATATAAAATTGAACATCACGAGGTTCAAAGATTACTAGAGTTAGACCCGAGTTTCGATTCGGATGAAGCTGGAGAGAAATATATCAAATTGAACATCACAGGTTCAAAGATTACTAGAGTTAGACACGAGTTTCGATTCGGATGATCTGGAGGCGAAATATATCGAAATTGAACATCACAGTTCAAAGATTACTAGAGTTAGACCGAGTTTTGATTCGGATGATCTGGAGACGAAATATATCATAATTGAACATCAAAGGTTCAAAGATTACCAGAGTTAGACCGAGTTTGATTCGGATGAAATGGAGACGAAATATATCGAATTGAACATCACGGGTTCAAGGATTACTAGAGTTAGACAGAGAGTTTCGATTCGGATGATCTGGAGATGAAATATATCAGAATTGAACATCATAGGTTCAAAGATTACTAGAGTTAGAGATTGAACATTGAGTTTCGATTCGGATGATTTGGAGACGAAATATATCAAAATTGAACATCACAGGTTCAAAGATTACTAGAGTTAGACTGAGTTTTCAATTCGGATGATCTGGAGACGAAATATATCAGAATTGAACATCACGGGTTCAAAGATTACTAGAGTTAGACCCGAGTTTCGATTAGGATGAACTTGAGATGAAATATATCGAGAATTGAACATCACGGGTTCAAAGATTACTAGAGTTAGACCTGAGTTTCTCGTTTGGATGATGGAGAGCGAAATATATCGAATTGAACATCACAGGTTCAAAGATTACTAGAGTTAGACCGAGAGTTTGATCGGATGAATGGAGACGAAATATATCATAATTGAACATCACGGTTCAAAGATTACTAGAGTTAGACCGAGTTTCGATTCGGATGATCTGGAGGAGCGAAAATATATCGAGAATTGAACATCACGGGTTCAAAGATTACTAGAGTTAGACCTGAGTTTTGATTCGGATGAGCTGGAACGAAATATATCGAGAATTGAACATCCCGGGTTCAAAGATTACTAGAGTTGGACCTGAGTTTTTGATTCGGATGAGCTGGAGGCGAAATATATCGAAATTGAACATCACGGGTTCAAAGATTACCAGAGTTAGACTTGAGTTTTTGATTCTGATGAACTGGAGATGAAATATATCAGAGTTGAACATCACAGGTTCAAAGATTACCAGAGTTAGACATGAGTTTCCTATTCGGATGAACTGGAGATGAAATATATCAGAATTGAACATCACAGGTTCAAAGATTACTAGAGTTAGATTTGAGTTTCTGATTCGGATGAACTGGAGACGAAATATATCATAATTGAACATCACAGGTTCAAAGATTACTAGAGTTAGACCTGAGTTTCTGATTCGGATGAACTAGGGACGAAATATATCAGAATTGAACATCACGAGGTTCAAAGATTACTAGAGTTAGACCGAGTTTCGATTCGGATGATCTGGAGACGAAAATATATCGAGAATTGAACATCACGGGTTCAAAGATTACTAGAGTTAGACCGAGTTTCGATTCGGATGATCTGGAGACGAAAATATATCAGAATTGAACATCATAGGTTCAAGGATTACGAGTTAGACCGAGTTTCGATTCGGATGATCTGGAGATGAAATATATCATAATTGAACATCACGGTTCAAAGATTACGAGTTAGACCCGAGTTTCTCTTCCGGATGATTTGGAGACGAAATATATCATAATTGAACATCACGGTTCAAAGATTACCAGAGTTAGACCGAGTTTGATTCGGATGAACCGGAGATGAAATATATAGAATTGAACATCACAGGTTCAAAAGATTACTAGAGTTAGACCGAGTTTCGATTCGGATGATCTGAAGGCGAAATATATCGAGAATTGAACATCACAGGTTCAAAGATTACTAGAGTTAGACCGAGTTTCGATTTGGATGAACTGAAGACGAAATATATAAGAATTGAACATCACAGGTTCAAAAATTACTAGAGTTAGACCTGAGTTTCTGATTATGATGAACTTCAGGCGAAATATATCAGAATTGAACATCACAGGTTCAATGATTACCAGAGTTAGACCTGAGTTTCTGATTCGGATGATCTGGAGACGAAATATATCAGAATTGAACATCACATGTCCAAAGATTACTAGAGTTAGACTGAGTTTCTGATTCGGATGAACTGGAGACGAAATATATCAGAATTGAACATCACAGGTTCAAAGATTACTAGAGTTAGACGAGTTTCGATTCGGATGAACTAGAGACGAAATATATCAGAATTGAACATCACAGGTTCAAAGATTACTAGAGTTAGATCCGAGTTTCTGATTAGGATGAACTGGAGACGAAATATATCAGAATTGAACATCGAGGTTCAAAGATTACTAGAGTTAGACGAGTTTCGATTCGGATGATCTGAGAACGAAATATATGAGAATTCAACACCACAGGTTCAAATATTACTAGAGTTAGACCCGAGTTTCCCGTCGGATGATCTGAAGACGAAATATATCAGAATTGAACATCACAGGTTCAAGGATTACCAGAGTTAGACATGAGTTTCTGATTTGGATGGATTGGAGACGAAATATATCAGAATTGAACATCACGGGTTCAAAGATTACTAGAGTTAGACCGATTTTCTCGTCCGGATGATCTGAAGCGAAATATATCGAGAATTGAACATCCGGGTTCAAAGATTACAAAAGTTAGACCGAGTTTCGATTCGGATGAACTAGATGAAATATATCATAATTGAACATCACGGGTTCAAGATTACAGAGTTAGACTGAGTTTCGATTTGGATGAACTGGAGAACGAAATATATCGAGAATTGAACATCAATAGGTTCAAGGATTACTAGAGTTTAGACCGAGTTTTCGATTAGGATGAATCTGGAGGCGAAATATATCAGAATTGAACATCACGGGTTCAAAGATTACTAGAGTTAGACCGAGTTTCGATTAGGATGATCTGGAGGCGAAATATATCAAAATTGAACATCCAGGTTCAAAGATTACTAGAGTTAGACCGAGTTTGATTGGATGATCTGGAGACGAAATATATTAAATTGAACATCACGGGTTCAAAGATTACTAGAGTTAGACGAGTTTCGATTGGATGATCTAAAGGTGAAATATATCAGAATTGAACATCACGAGGTTCAAGGATTACTAGAGTTAGACACGAGTTTACGATTGGATGATCTGGAGCGAAATATATGAAATTGAACATCACGGGTTCAAAGATTACTAGAGTTAGACCGAGTTTTCGATTGGATGATCTGGAGATGAAATATATAAGAATTGAACATCACGAGTTCAAAGATTACTAAGTTAGAGGATGGGAGTTTTGAATTGGATGATCTGGAGAAATATATCGAGAATTGAACATCACGGTTCAAAGATTACCAGAGTTAGGCCGAGTTTCTCGTTTAGGATGATCTGAAGACGAAATATATCATAATTGAACATCACGGGTTCAAAGATTACTAAAGTTAGATCCGAGTTTTCGATTCGGATGAATCTGAAGACGAAATATATCATAATTGAACATCGGGTTCAAAGATTACTAGAGTTAGACCCGAGTTTCGATTAGGATGATCTAGGAAGGCGAAATATATCGAGAATTGAACATCACGGGTTCAAGGATTACTAGTTAGACATGAGTTTCGATTTGGATGGTTGGAGAGCGAAATATATCAGAATTGAACATCACATAAAGGTTCAAAGATTACTAGAGTTAGACCCGAGTTTCTGATTTGGATGGGCTGGAGACGAAATATATTGAATTGAACATCACGAGGTTCAAGATTATAGAGAGTTAGACACGAGTTTCGATTCGGATGATTGGAAATCGAAAATATATCGAGAATTGAACATCACGGGTTCAAAGATTACTAGAAGTTAGACCGAGTTTCGATTCGGATGATCTGGAGGCGAAATATATCGAGAATTGAACATCACGGGTTCAAAGATTACTAAGTTTAGACCTGAGTTTCGATTCGGATGATCTAGCGAAATATATCAAAGAATTGAACATCACGGAGTTCAAAGATTACAGAGTTAGACACGAGTTTCGATTCGGATGATCTGAGCGAAATATATCATAATTGAACATCACGAGGTTCAAAGATTACTAGAGTTAGACCTGAGTTTCGATTAGGATGATAAGATGACGAAAATATATCAAGAAATTGAACATCGAGGTTCAAAGATTACTAGAGTTAGACACGAGTTTCTCGTTGGATGATCTGGAGGCGAAATATATCGAAATTGAACATCACAGGTTCAAAGATTACTATAGTTAGACCGAGTTTTCGATTGGATGATCTGAAAGACAAAATATATCATAATTGAACATCACGGGTTCAAAGATTACGAGTTAGACATGAGTTTCGATTCAGGATGATCTGGAGGTGAAATATATCAAATTGAACATCACAGGGTTCAAAGATTACAAAGTTAGACGAGTTTCGATTCGGATGAACTGGAGATGAAATATATCGAATTGAACATCACGGGTTCAAAGATTACTAGAGTTAGACCGAGTTTCCGTCAGGATGATCTGAAGATGAAATATATCGAATTGAACATCACGGGTTCAAAGATTACGAAGTTAGACCACGAGTTTCTCGATTTGGATGAAATTGGAGGGCGAAATATATCGAATTGAACATCAAAGGTTCAAGATTACGAGTTAGACATGAGTTTCTCGATTTGGATGAACTTGGAGACGAAATATATCGAATTGAACATCACGGTTCAAAGATTACTAGAGTTAGACATGAGTTTCGATTTGGATGATTTGGAGACGAAATATATCGAGAATTGAACATCACGAGGTTCAAAGATTACTAGAGTTAGACACGAGTTTTCGATTCGGATGATCTGGAGACGAAATATATCGAATTGAACATCATAGTTCAAAAGATTACTAGAGTTAGATCGAGTTTTCGATTCGGATGAACTTTAGGCGAAATATATCGAGAATTGAACATCACGGGTTCAAAGATTACGAGAGTTAGACACGAGTTTGATTTGGATGAGCTGGAGAGCGAAATATATCGAGAATTGAACATCACGGGTTCAAGGATTACTAGAGTTAGACCGAGTTT
>JAJJWX010001303.1:0-50614 GCA_023529315.1 Papaver bracteatum
TGACGGAGACTTTTTCATGCATATTAGAATTTACAGAAGAAGTTGATGCTAAAGATGATGAGGACGAAGACATGCTAATCGTTGTTAACAGCCTAACTATCTTTGATTTATCTGCATCTCTCCCTACAAATTTAGAAGCATCTCCAAAGAATGAAGTAGTTAGCCGCTTATTATGTTGCTCATACCCACCTCTGCTAGTACTATTAATAGTTTGAAACTGAAATCTTTCCATACCAATTGCTATTTGGTTTAACTGTTTATTGACGCCTTTGATTCTATGAGCCATTTTAAAACGAAAAATAACTTGATTGGAGGATGAAAAGAAGACTTTTACCTTACTTTTCTTATGAGAACGGCACATAGCTTCGTAAGAAAATTCATCTAGAAGATCATCAGCATCATAAGAAACTTGTTTGAGCATTTTTAACCAAAGTGAAACCGCAGCATCGTTCACCTGCTTGCTCTCTGCATCGGATGTTTTAGCCTCAATAACCTCCAATGTATGTTTAAGCATTTTCAGCTCATCCTTGACACCCCAAGCAAGACTAATCTCATTTCCAAGTAAAGTAACCAGATTTTTTAGCATTCCAGATGCACCATTAATAAGAATACCGTCTCCTAACGCCATTATAAAAGGATATTTAACAGATTAAGAGATTGAGATTGATTTTTTGTTTTTTGTTTTTCTGCCAGAAGAGAGACAACCAAGAGTGCTACAAGATTGAAACTGGATTGGCCATATGATTAATGGGGAATAGCAAAGAGAGAATCAAATGCAGAAGCTTAAGAAAAGTGTTAGTGGATAGGAATGTGTTATTAGAGTCTGCGGTATCTATCTATTTGTAGAAGATTGAAAACATAATCAACAACTTAGTTCTGAAAGTTAATTAATTAGTTCCATTTAGAAAAGGTTAATAGAGTATTTTACAAGGGAGGTTTCAGAGGAGGAATATTAATTATGATTGTTTTGAATTTGGAATAAAAGAAAAGTAAAAGTAAAAGATGGAATGGGATACCAAACCCAAGAACGGAGAAAGTGATAATATGATTACTTTGAATTTGGAAAGAAAAAGAAAAGTTAAAGATGGATACCAAGTCTGTGAACAAAGATTTTTTTTTTTTTATCCAACTGAACTGAGACCAAATGTTGTTATGAATTGAGTGTGTTTATGAAGAATACAAATGTAGAAAGTATTCTATGAGTGTGCAGAGAAAATATGAAGAAGGATCGGATCACTTTGTGACTGGCGGCATTTTACTTTATCAACATGATGACCAGACAGTAAACCCACCATATATTCCACTGCAGGAATAAAAATCTCTTTTCACGATCAAAAAAATAAGATAAGATTGATGAAAAAGAACCCACTATGAGAGAATTTGACAATCACTTCAGCTGGTTTAACAAATATTTCTTAAGATTGCCAAAAAGAAAATAACTTTTTGGGGATACATATCATGAGTACTGGGTAAAAATTATAACAAGAAATCGAATAGTGAAAATAATGCAGAAATGGCGACGGACTCAATCTCAAATTTACATACAATATACTTGATATAATTCACGATCTAAATCACTCGCAAATTCAATGACAGGACGACGTCCATCAGGAGGATACTTTATCTTATTCATCTCAACATTGTATTCATCTCAGTAAGAATCAATACATATACTGGTTCAATGAATCGAAACATCAAACATCCAATCAAAACATCAAACAATATTACCGATTACAAAGTCAACCGGAATCCCTTCAGCATTAATCAAAACATCTCTTATTCCGATGGACTCAGGAGTAGATTGATCAGTGGGAGTAGGAGGAGAAGAACTGGATGAATCTGTTGAGTACACGTCTCTGTTAGCCATGTACTCGTGTAAGAAGTAGTTTTGATGGTGCTGGGTATTCTTTCTGCAAGTTCTTATCCAATTTCCTTGAAGAAAAATAAAAGATGCAATCATGCAAGATAAGAAACCAATAATGTTACAAGATAAAGCGAACATAGTCAGGTCCTGTGTAATAGATATTTTCTAGATCGTCTTCTGGAGCATCTGCATAATTTATACAGAAACTGTCTACTGAAAATTCATCTGGATAAGCAATGACACCATACTCCAAAGTAGTCCCCCAGTAATTCGTACAAGTTATAACTAAACGAATGCTGGACTGTGGATTGCTAACACTATCCTTGTATTGGTCATGATTCTGGTCATCCCCGCTTTCCTTGACAGTAGAGGAACGATCTGCAGGCATGTGGACACCTCGGTATTTTCCAGTCAATACTTTGACGACACCTCGGTATTTTCTAGTCAATGTTGTGGTTTGCTCCCCTGGGTTATCTACAATTTTGAAGGGAAACTCACTTGGTATCTCCACTACCTATCAAAACGCATAAAGCCATCAAATTTCAGTAGAAATGTAGATAAAAATTAAGGGACAAACATATACCTTGTCAAGAAGATGTTCAGCTTCCTCCTCAGCGCATACGATTTTACCAGAATAAGACGGTTAATTGTACTACTGTTCTTCTTCAGATGGGGGGTAATGAAGATGTAATTTCTACAAGGAGTCTTCCTCGTATACGCCAGTAGTTCTGGGGTTATTATTGATATTCTCGCCATTTTTTTTAAGGGTTGGGGTTTGATACAAAAGAGACGGAAGAATTTTACCAGAATTTTGAGATTGATTTCTTGCTCGACAGACGGATCTGGATCTCCTTTTAAGTTCGGCCCTCCTCCGGCCTAAATAAATTTCTCCGAGGATCAAAACAAATTACTGCGTGAAAGTGGTCATCTAGTGAGTATGGCAAATGGTGGTTCAAAACCACGGTTCGTTTAGAATTTTTGTTAAGCTTATCTCGTCAGTCAAATGGTGGACTAACGACTTTCACCAAAAATCAACTTTCTATAACAGTATATAACATTAAATTAACACAAGTCATTTTTAGCCAAATTCATGTAAAATATGACAAATTACATATGACCATATGAGTGGGCCTGCAGTCGAAACTTCATTTTTCCCAATTATGTGTTAGGAAAATTGTTTGAATGACCATGCATGGATGGTGTAAAGGGGCAATCATTCATTTGGAATGTTAGATAGTTATAAACATCGCCAACAAAAGTGATAATAACACATGAGCAAAACTTATAATAAATGGAGGTGAATTTCATAAGTATGCCATGGATGGGCTTGCTTTCACTATTCTTGAGATGTCGGAGAAAATTGAATCAATGTTCCATGTGTGGTTTTATTGTAAGGAATTCTAATATAAAACCACGGCATGCTGGTGACTCTATGGCCATGGACAAGTGTATTCTCTCCTCTGCCAAGAGAGGCCAATTTTGCGGCGGATTTCCTAGCAACAACTTCAAGAAACCCCGTATTTAAATCGTCATCGCACAAGAGCACAACAACAACACTATTGAACCCCAGTTCCTTCACTCGATATTGAATCAAATTCCTAAATGATATCTGGTAATGGAAGGATTTATATGTAAGTAGTATTGTTGTTCCTCTCCCAACTGCTTACTCTTTGCATTGTAATACTGTATTGCTATTTGTAAGATTTGTAGCTATGTTTCTTAAGATACATTATTTCGACACAAACATTTGCAACCCACTAAGTGACTGTAAAATTCCATATCATTTACACCCAATATAGAATCCCGTGACAGGAGGACTACACATACACCTATGTTGATGTCCGACAGAAGTTAAAAAGAGAAGAGATAAACATCACTATCCACTGCAGGGGATATGAGGAATCAGTCCGAAAAGGATGCAGACAAACAAACCAGTTTTTGCCGGAAGTAATTGTTGAAGAAGTCAGTCCAATAAACTAGTGTTAGTCGTGTCTTTAGCAAGTATGTCCTATTGTTTAGGACAATCAGTTTAGTTTGAATTATTCTTGTTCCCAGTAAACACCACTTGTTAGTCGTGGTTGTTTCGATCCTACTTTATTGCTTTTGTAAGGCTATATATAGCCATTGTCGTTTCACTATTGAATAATAAGAAACACAGAGTTTTCTTATACTTTCCTGTCTCTAGATTTGGTATCACGAGCCGGCTAGAGCTAGTCTGTTAAAAAGGAGTGTGAAAGGTTTGTGTGTGTGAGAAACAAAAGTGTTTTCTCCTTGAGTGATTTGAGTAAGGTATGGCCACAGAAAGCATCTTTTATCAACCATCAATTCCAAAGTTTGATGGCTTCTATGAACACTGGTCGATGCTGATCGAGAATTTTTTGAGATCTAAGGAGTATTGGAGCACAGTGGAAGAAGGAATCAGGTCTTGCAAACTTCGCGACACTTTCAATGGTGAGGTGACCATCTGGAGAAATAAATTGGAAGCCTTTGAGAAGCTTGGCATGAGCGTCAGTTTTATATTTCCAAGGTTAAAACAACTTCAGAAACTATCAGAGACAGCAGCGAGAAGGCTTCCATATCAGCAAATTTACCAGGAATTATGCAATCAGTAGCTTACATGTTTGTTTGATCTTTTTTTCACTCTTTTTTTCCCTGTATTGCAAGACTTGAAATGACTCCACATGGTAAACCTTTGTTTCTTGACCAGAATGCTTAAATTTTGTGTCTTAGACAGAGCAATGCAGGGGAAATCTATAATTACAGACTATGTTGTGAAAGGCAAGCTAGGCGCATGAGTCGTGGCCTAGCATAAAAAAAAAAAAGTTTGATTGAAGATGTATATCAGAAACCCACATAAAATCAACAAAGTTTTGATTGAATTACTGATTCATGAATATCATTAATTGTCAAAAGAAATACAAAAACTGAAATTTAGACTCTCATTGTTCTTCAATTGCACTGGAAAATGGGTTACCCCGCATCCTCCTCGTGATGCACTTACGTCTTTAATATTTGATCTTGACATGGTAAACTAGACCACATATCTTTACGTTCTTCTCAATTTGAATCCTGTAAAAATCACAAGACTATCATATTTTTCTAGAAGACGCATTACAAAAATTAGAATTGAAAAATAAAAAGGAGATAATGAGAAGGTGCACCTATATTTGGAGTTGGTTGATACTTGGTGCCGACTCCCTTTTCAAATTTTGGCATTCCAGAATGATTAATTTCGTGAGAGAAGAAGTCCATAATCGTTCTGGTATAGATGTCAGATTACAACACCTATGGATCTCTACTTCCTCAAGGCAAGGGAAGGAATTATCAGGTGAAAACCATTCTTGTAAATTTTCCAAGTTCACGATGAACAACCTAGTTAAGGAAGGGAATAATGTTCTTCTTTTTCTTGTAGCAGAACCTTTGCTTTCTTCTTCCACCTCTTCTTCTTGTTGCTGCTGGCAGTAAAAATCCTTAACTGAACTCATTCCTTCAATGTAGAGATACTGAAGACGGGGGAGTTGACACAAACCTAGTAATTTTGTACAACTCTTGCAGTCTACTAACAATAATGTCACTAAATTAGGAAGACAAGAAGATGATCCCATCCACTTGGGAAGCTTTGAACCCGGAAAACCCTCGATCCGCAATTTCTCCAAATTAGGGTGAGGTTGGAGACCTTCCAGCACCATAAAAGAATTATTATTACTCCTCAATTCTCCTTCTTCATGTACTTCTTCCAAACTCCATTGTAATTCCAAACATTGAATGTTTTGCTTGTCTATTAACTTTGCCGTCTCCGCCTCTAATTTACCACCACTCACCCTCTCTAGACTTCGAATTACTAACTCCCGAAGGGAGTTTAGATGTTCTAATTCTTGGATAGAAGAACTTGGTGTGTTAATATTGGAGACATCATTTTCTTTCCTCACAATGTAAGGTCTTAATACTTCCAAACGAGTTAGCTTTTCAATACCGTAGCCGACGGATCTAAGACACATCATCATTCATTTCACTTGCATTCAAAGTCCTGACTTCATGATTGCTAACGACACTTAAGGCAAGATCATGCACTAAATCATGCATTTTAAACGTTTCAATGTCACCCGAGTCTTTGTCCCTTTTCACATCTTGAAAGAAGGAGTTAGACAGCAAACAAAGGCAGTAATCATTACCAATGTCTTCGAGTGAGTTTCCACATCCTCCATTAGATGGATGAATGAATCCTTCGGCAATCAACAATCGAACCAGTGTTTCTCTATCAAATTCCCAATCTTTGGGAAATAAACAACAGTATGAGAAACATTGTTTCAAATGGGATGGTAAAGTATCGTAACTCAATTTTAGTATCGGTATTATTCCACCACCACTAAGATTTCCTAGTGTTTCTAAGCTTTTGTTGTCTCTGAATGACAACCAATGCCTCTCATCGCTCTGTGGGTGCATAAGAGAACCAAAAAAGATGGCGGCAAGAGGCAAACCTCCACGATTGTTTTGCTATCTCCTCCACTATGATCTTGATTGTCCCAGTCTCAGATGCTCCGCCCGGAGAAAAAGCAATCTTCTTGATAATAGACCAACACTCAAGGGGGAAGAATACTACTTGGATGGATATTTTTCTGCAAAGAAGCTCTTCGTGCTGTTGAATAGAGAAGATCTTGAATGGGAGTATGCAACTTTGTTGGAGAATAAACACGTTCCACCAAAAGTAAATTTTCTGTTTTGGGCAGGATTTCACAATTCAATTCCGACGAGATTTATGTTGGATCATAGAGGAGTGCAATTAACCAATATTTCTTGTGTGATCTTGATACGTATTGATCTCTGTACCTTGGTGACTATTATTATAGAGGCGGAATGCAGAATAATAATAAACGAAAACTAGAAAACAGAACACACTAGAAACCAGATTCGAAGAAATATATCTTCTCGAGATTATGAACAAGAAAACTATTACAATTCTCTCTTTGTTACGCTCACAATCTCTCTAGGTAAAATAACCTTAAAGTATTTTCTAAGCTTGCTTTTGCAATAATTAATTCTCTCACAAACTTCTCTCTAGGTATGTGTGTTAAACCTCCTTTTCTAGGTGTCCAACCACACTCCCCAGATTGTCTTAGCTATGAGATAAACATCTCTATTTATAGCTTTAACGGTTTCCCAAAACCTTCAAGGAATCTATTTCCTCATCTAAGAATAATACCTTTCTACGCATATTTCTTTATCTAGGAATAATTCCTTTTCCAGAAAGAATTCCTTGTCTAGGTATATTTCCTAATCTGGGAATATTACCTTGTCTTGGAATATTTCCTTATCTAAGAATACTGCCTAAAAATTAGTGCTCCTTCCCAAAATTACAATTCTATCCTCAATCCATTTTGAGGATCACTAGTTCCAGGAGAGAGGAAGATACACATGTATCAGATCTGTAGCACGGAACCAGAAACGCAAAACCATCTGTTTATTCATTGTACAGGTATTGCAGCTATTTGGAATTATTTTATCAACTCTTGCAACGTTTTCTGGGTGATGCCGTCTTCCTTCACTTCTCTTTTGTAAAGCTAGGATACTATAAATTTTGGTGGAATTAGGAAGGAAGTGTGGAAGCTTATCCCTTTTGTTGTGGTGTGGGTGTTTTGGTTAGAACGTAACGATAGAATACATGGGAAGATGCCTGAATCTGGAGAAGAACTGAAGATGATCATTAAACAGAATCTGCACTTATGGTCGACAAGATTACAGACTTTTCATTCACACTATATGAATCAAGTCTTGCATCAATGGGAGACGATTCTCTCTATGTAATGGTATCTCTTTCTCTTTGGGAAGATGCCTGAATCTGGAGAAGAACTGAAGATGATCATTAAACAGAATCTGCACTTATGGTCGACAAGATTACAGACTTTTCATTCACACTATATGAATCAAGTCTTGCATCAATGGGAGACGATTCTCTCTATGTAATGGTATCTCTTTCTCTTTTTTTTGGCTTCTAAGCAGGCCTCTTCTTGCTAGCTTAGTTCTCTTGTAACCTTTTTTCGTTAATATATCCCTTCATTTCAAAAAAAAAAAGACCAACACTCTATGCTTGAGATAATACATTTAGATTATAAGGGGGGATTAAACCTCGTACCACCGATGCAACCTTTTGACTACGTGTAGTGACTATAATTTTGCTGCCAACAGAGCCGTAGCACTCTAAGACGCCCTTAAGTTTATTCCACTCTGTGGGATCTTCATTCCATAAGTCATCTAGAACTAGCAAATATTTTTCTCCCTGTAAATTTTCTCTCAAATTTTTTACTAATACATTGTTAGAGATATGCGTGACATAGTTAAAGATACGTTGCATGTAAAAAGTTGATTAAGATTTAAGTCTCCTTTTCCTGTACATAATTTGCGTTAATTCCTGCTGATATCTCGGCTGTAATCATGCAACTAATCAATATAAATATATGCAATTGTTTTGGGTTTTCTCATCGACCGAGAAACCAGGAAAATCTCTTTTCTATCTTGGTATAAACAATTGCATATATTTATATTGATTAGTGCATGATTACAGCCGAGATATCAGCAGGAATCAACGCAAATTATATACAGGAAAAGGAGACTTAAATCTTAATCAACTTTTTACATGCATCGTATCTTTGACTATGTCACGCATATCTCTAACATACATCAAGGTTTGAGAATCTAGAATCAGTGAAAGATTCCATAATATTTCTTAAGATTTTAAACACATCGAAGTCATCCGAAATACAAACCCACATCTTTCTCATGAACTGATTTTCTACTAATCTATCATTATAGATAGATTGTGCTAGGATGGTCTTTCCAAGTCCCCCATGCCAACTATGGATATGACGGAGACATTTTCTAGTTGATTGGAATTTACAGAAGATGATTGTGAAGACATTGACGATGACGATATGCTCGTCGTCGTCAACATCCTTATTATCTTTGATTTATCTTCTTTTCTCTTACAAATTTTGAAGTATCTCCAAAGAGTGAAATGGTTTGCCGCTTATTATGTTGCTCGTATCCACCACTGCTAGAGCTACTAATAGTTTGAAACTGAAATCTTTGCATATCATATTGTCATAATGATCCACTATGTAGACCACCATCTCTTAATGCTCCACTATGTCCATAATGCTCCACTATGTCGACCACCATCTCTTAATGCTCCACTATGTCCATTAGCTCTTGTTATTTAAGTCAATGACTATTTCCAGTGTAATCACACACCAACGGGAGAACATAGTGGAGCATTATAAACATAGTGATGGTGGTCGAGCATTAAGAAATGATGGTCGACATAGTGGAGCATTACGACATAGTGATCCACTATTTAATACATTATATCAGTTGCTATTTGTTTTAATTGTTTATTGACGTCTTTGATTCTATGAGCCATTTTAAAGCGAAAAGCAACTTGATTGGAGGACGAGAAGAAGTCTTTTACCTTGCTGTTCTTATCAGATCGACGCATAGTTTCGTAAGAAATTTCGTCCAGAACATCATCAGCATCGTAGGAAACATCTTTGAGCCTTTTTAACCAAAGTGAAACTGCAGCATCATTCATCTGCTTGCTCTCTGTTACGGTGGCAATAACCTCCAATGTTTGTTTGAGCCTTTTCAGGTCATCCTTGACACCCAAGCAAGATTAATCTCATTTCCAAGTAGAGTAACCAGATTTTTCAATATTTCAGATGCACCATTAATAAGAATACCCTCGAACGCCATTACAAATTGATATTAAACAGATTAAGACATTGGGATAGCTTTTTTTTTTATTTTTTTTATTAAAGTTTTACTTTCATTTAATTTCCAAATTCAGACAAGAAACTAGTCGGAAGCCTAGCAACAAGCTGGGCTCCAACTCCTTTTTGAACTACCACACTTAACCTATGAAAAAGGAAATCACCTACACGCACGTTAGCATCATGACTAGCAATATAGTTATGGAGCCACCGAACTAAGTCTCGTTGTTCCGTCACCAAATTCACCTAGAGTAGTGAAAGCCAAAGCACCAAATCCATATCCTTGTGCAGTGCATTTTTCTAAATACTTGGTATTTTATGATCGACAAGATCCTTGATAGCCCGCCCCCTTCCAAAGTACGACCATTACTCCCAAAGAAAGGGCTTACACAATCGTAACATCGGCAAACGTCCCGACCATTGTCCCAATTGAGCACAAGAACATCTGCCGGTCTCAAAGAAGTACCGTTGTTCGCAAAGCATACCCAAGTCCACCTCTTTCCGTGCAGCCACCCCAGCTCGATAATGTATGTCCCAATCGTGTCGCGTACTAAATCATGTCGAAATTTTAAACCAACTTCATTTGTACAGTGCACCGCATGGTCACCAAAAGCATCCATCTCTCTTGCAGGGGCACAAACTACCTGGTTCAAACAAGGGAATACCAAGTCTATAACATAATACCGCACTAAACCGCCTCGAACCAATTTGCCGATTTAAACCAGGGATGGGGATAGCCATTAAGAAATCCAGGGCATGCTTCATTTGGTTGCTCGCCATAGGAATGAATCACGTTCAGATAACTTGAATTGGGAAGTCAAGTTCTTCTTTACCGCATCAAAATAAACAGTTGCCAGAGTTGACATAGAATGGTTGGCAGCATTATCGATTTATGCATATAGAGAAACAGACTACACAGAGAGTTGAAAGAAGCTGCAAAGACGCTCAAGATGGGAGCTAAAACCACTGATGCCGGTGTGCCTCAATATGACAGATTGCAGTTTTAGTGTTTCCAAGCACGACGCCAAATAACATTAATTCATAGTGTCTTGCATCGAGTAAACACCAAAACCACCTAATCTGAGGGGCAGCGTGGAAAATCGCATTTGCAAGGGGCCGAACCCTGGACCATCTCCTGTTATTATATGTTGTAGGAACTTGTAGAGACGAGAGTCAAACAAATCTTGAGCCGCAAAAGTGCAGTCTGAAAGGTAGTGCGTAAAGAAAAATATAAGCGAGAAACTCCAAAGACAGCTTTCTAAACAAAAGAAGCTCACACTGTGGATCTTCAAATTTTTCCACTGAATCAATGAGCTCTATAGTTTTTTTCACTCTTTTAACAACCAGATCCGCATTAAATTGGGCATCAAGGCTAACAGGAGCACCTAGCAGCTTAACTCCCTTCTCTGGCCTATAAATATCAGGTGGAAACATACCGCAACGGCTGTCCCTGGGTCTATAGAGGCCAAAACAATTCAGCCTTCTTGATGTTCAAAAACAGCCCCCTAGCAACACCTTCTTCTTGAATTATTCTCAGAGCTCTAGCAACCATCATAGTGTCCCCAATCACCGTACCATTATCAAGATACCAAGCCTGCAGTTCTAGATCACACCTTCTCGAAATACTCAAGACTAGCGGGTGGAGAGTAAAAGCGAACAAAAGTGGCCCTAAAGGATCACCTTGTTGCACTCCCTGAGCAGAAGAAATCACATGGTCCATATAATATAGTCGTGCTGGTGAAGCGTAACAAAACTCAACCCAACGAGATATCGAAGGACATAACCTACGTACTTAAGATCATGGTTGTTCTATCTATGAGATTGAACGCATTAGAGAAATCTACCAAAGAAGATGGAAAGCGTATTTTGTCCCCTTTCTTCCAACACGCGATTCACAAAGATGTAGAATTTCTTCTCCACCACACTTAGCCCCCACTCCAAACTGGAAATCACCCAAATATGAGTTCATTTCCTTGCCAACAAAAGATGCAGCGCATTTAGAGACAAGTCTCCTCCATATTGTGCCAACCGCTATAGGACGCAAGCCACCACCAGGTTTGATGAGTGGGGGTGAGAGGAGCACCGGCCACATATTCTCCCAAAACCGACGGCAAGAGCCTGATAGCCATAAGTTAACCACTTCTGTGATGGAGGCAAGTAACTCATCTGAAATAACAGCTGCTGTCCCACTGAGAACATCGAGAAGATGTTGTGCCCGGAAACCGTCTCTTCCACAAGCTATCCCCTTAGGGAAACTCTTTAGTATACTTAGCACAAGATCCGTCGTAGCTACCATAGCCTCCTGTGAAGGTGAAGAAGAGGGGATGACCGGCAAGGCAGCAGTGGGATGTTTGGAACGAAGTTCAGCCCGTGTACCTTCATTATTGGACGCAACTCCAGTAGAAGTGAGAGTGAGAATCGCAGCAAAGATATAAACCATGTCTGAGCTTACCCCTACACAACCTCAAGTTCACAGCTTCCCCGATCATCCCGTTTAGGTTTCTTCTTGGCTTTCTCTTGTAATTCCTTCATCTCGCATGTTTCTCAAACACACATTGAACCAACACCATACACCCATTCGCTCATTCCATATGCGCAATGCATGATTAATCGACTTAATCTGCAGCAGCTTTCTCCGGTGTCACCTTTCAACTCTTGGTACTCAAGAACATGGAGAGTACACACAGTGGGAAGAGCATTAGCTGATCCATGAAGACAGATCATTAGGTGCAGCCACCACTTTCTGCAACACAGACTTGAAGGTTCGTGCAAAGTGCAACCTACATTTAGCTGGAATACTAGAGATTTTAGGGATCTGAGCTAGAAACACCATGTTCAATAGCTCAAGACTTAAAGTAGGCGCAACAACCTCAACATCAGTAGGATCGGAAATATTAACAGCAGCAGGAGCAACAATGCCGTGAATTGTAGCCGTAGAAGGAGCGAGCTCACCTTTCTCAATGTGTGTACACTTTTTATTCCAGGAATAAACATGCATACAAGCAAAGGCACAACCAACTCTCGAGATGTAACAATAAGGACTCCCAGGCGTGGTAGACTTCTCTTCGCAACAGTCAATCTTTCACGACATCTCTCAGTCCCCCCTTCTCTCTTGTAGTGTAAATTTCTCAAGTGATTGAAAAGTGAAACCTTCAATAACCCTTTCCCTCCAGTCCCGTTTTTGCACCCATCATAGCCTTTGAAAGGACATTGAAAAAGATCGGCTCTGCCATCAGAAACATCAAAGCCATGGTTTGCACAGGGGGTAGCATAAGCAGCAGAAGATTTAGGGTTTGCAGAAGTAGAACTTCCCGTCATTGAAAAACTTGAAAAGCTTTAAAAAAAACCTAGAAGAGAAAAATCTACTTATGCGACAAGTGTGGTTTGATCAGATGAAAAAGATTTGAAGTCGAAGGCAGAAAGAAGAGATTAATAGGAAATGGTTTGATCAGATGAAAACCAATATCCTAGGAATCACATTCTATCGCCTGGAACGGCCTCTTCGGGGAAAAAAAATATGCTACAGTAAAATTCGGAGAACCTCTTAAATTTACTGTAGCATTTCGGAGAACCTCTTAAATTTACTGTAGCAGTTCAGAGAAAAACCTTAAAAATCAGGTGAAAACCATCCATAAAAACGAATCTAATAAAATTAACGCAGATCCATAAACAAAAATCAAGCATAAACACCATAGCAGATGATGAGGATGAAGAACTAGAAAAACTAAAAACTAAAAAATGAAAAAAAAAAAAAAAAAATAGTTTTTGGTTTGGTTTTTCAAAATAGTTTTTTGTTTTTGAAGACACTATTTTTTGTTTAAGTTTTTGTTTTTGTTTAAGTTTTTGTTTTTGTTTTTGTTTAAGTTTTTCAAAATAGTTTTTGGTTAAGTTTTTGTTTTCAAAATAGTTTTTTGTTTTTTTTAGGAACAAGGAGGTTACTATTTTACAGAAGAGAGACGCACATGCAAGAGTGCTACAAGATTGGATTGGCTATATGATGATTAATGGGGAATCGCAAAGAGAGAAATAAATGAGAAGCTTAAGAAAAGTGTTTGTTGGAGTGTGTCATTAGAGTCTGTGGTATCTATCTATTTGTAGAAGATTGAGAAAACAACTTAGTTCTGAAAGTAAGTAATCGCATTGGATTCTGTTAATTAATAGAGTATTTTATTAGGGAGGTTTAATAGGAAGAAAATTAGGATTGCTTTGAATTTGGAATAAAAGAAGAAAAAGAAAAAGCCAGAGAGACTGGAATGATGAAGAAAAATGAAGAAAAGGTAATCTCTTTAAGTTTAGCTTTACAAAAGCCCGAGACTCGATTGGTTAAATTTACTTTCGGTATGAACAAAAAGAGTGATATGATTACTATATTTTGGTAAAGTGGTTAAAGACATGGATCCAGATTATGAGTTATCAGACAGACAGAAAGCTGTCTTTGGTTGCCTACGAGCAACGCATGCCCAAGACTTCCTTCTAGTTATTCCAATTGAGGGCCTTGGACAGAAGATGTCACCCGTGGAGTACCGATCAATTCTTAAATACAGGTTAATGATCCCTTTATACCCTTCTGATTCACGCTGCACTGCTTGCTTCACAGGATGCCTAGACACATATGGGGAAATGCTGTCCATTGTAAGGTAGATCCTGGTTTTAAGTTTAGACATAATCATGTGAGAGATGTCTTATATGACGTGTTCTGGCAAGCCGGTATTTCAGCAAAGAAGGAAGCGCCTGTCAACTTTTTGACAGACCCATTGGAGGGGAGATCCACACTCAGACCAGCAGACGTACTTATCTTTGGATGGAATAATGGAAAACATGCATGTGTTGACCTCACGGGGGTTTCTCCGTTAGTAGGCATTGGACATGGTACCTTTATCTGTCGGCCAAGCAAGCAACTGAGAGCTGACTCAGTAAGATAGCTGAGAAAGCATGTATTGATAATGGACACACTTTTATTCCCTTTGCTTTTGATACTTTTGGTTTCTTGGTTCCCCGAGGCGGTTGGACTCTCAAAAGAGTTCAGAAAGTCATGCACTGTAATGTCATGACCCCTGGTTCAAAAGAGTTTATTTTCAAAAAAATAAGCTTTGCAATTCAAAAAGGGCTTGCGGCGCAGCTTGTTGATCGCTTGACTTCTATATAAGAATATTATGTTTTGAATTTCGAAATAAAAATTATTTTTCATTAAATTTTGAATTTTACATAAAAACAAGAAGAAAAGTGAAAAGTGGATATCATATCGGCGGACGAAAGATTTCTTTTTTGTTTCTGGCCGACCATGGTGGACTCCCTCAATGTACCTACATTAAATCATGGAAAATTGGTTTAGGTTATTCTAGTTATTCTAGCACGTGCAAGAGTCCTACAAGATTGAGATTGGATTGGTTGTATATGATTAATGGAATGGCAAAGTGAGAAACAAATGCAGAACTCGTTCCTTCATGCAAATCTTTTGCCAGGCCTCAATTGTGCACTAGGTACAGGTATATATGATTTCAAAAACCGTCAAAATTGCTGACGCCATTAGGACTTGCAAATTCAGCAATACTTTCAAGGAAGAGTTGACACTTGACAGAGTGGAGAAAGAATCTGGATCTGGGTTACACGGACGCGGACGCGGCGACTTGACAGACACCGTGGGACACGAGGCCAATAATTTGGCATATTTTAGCGTCAGCGTTTGAGCCAAGGTTCGGACGCGGGACACGAGGCCAATATTAGCAAAGATCTGGATGCGTTTGAGCCACGGACGGAGCTATATAGAAGCCAGGGGTGGCTCCCGCCTCCCTAAAACTTTTGAAATCTATTAAAAGTCCTTTATATATTCTATTATTATAAAAAAATCCATTATTTGGCCCCCCTTAAATTTTTATTTTTTAGATTAGCCCTCCCTGTATAAAATTTCTAGCTCCGTCCCTGATTTGAGCGGGTTGGCATGAACGTGAGTTTTTTAATCTCTCGGCTCAGAAACAACAGTATTTTCAAAGAGATACCGGAGATCTGCATTACAACAGAGAAAAGCAGAAAGAGTGAAAACTACTCTTTAAAAAAGAAGCATCTCAAGTGCAAAAAGAGGATTGAGTTTAATATCAAGAGCTCCCAGAGATATAGCGTCCAGTTTAATTTGCTTGAATTTATATATACTAGACGACTGCTTCCGCAGTTGGTGGCCAACCAAAAAAGAAAAAAGGAGTTGGAGCCTAGCTTGTGGCTAGGCTCCCGACAAGTTTCTTGTCTGATGTAAACCCTGTAGATGAATTTTTTTATTTAATCTTTTATTATTAAAAAAAACAACCTAAAAAAAACAAAATAAATAAAAACAAATAAAAACAAACAATAGTACATGATCATGAGTTCTTAACTAAAATGGGTCTGTCTGACCACTGGGTTAAACTGATAAACCAGTGTGTCTCTACTGTGTCCTATTCTGTCCTTCTTAATGGTAGTCCTACCGGTTATTTCAAACCTGAAAGAAGGCTCTGACAGGGAGACCCTCTTTCACCCTATCTATATATTATCTGCTCTGAAGCTCTTTCTTCTTATATTGATACTCTTCAGAAAAAGGGGATATTAGAAGACATTAAAGTCTGTAAAGATGCCCATGACGACTCACATTTTATTTGCTGATAACTCTCTCCAGTTTTCTAAAGCTACTCCATAAAAAATTCAAGTCATAAAAGACTATCTTCAAAAGTATTGTTTAGCTTCTGGGGAAGAAATCAATTTTGAAAAATTTGGTATTTTGTTAAGCAGGAAGATCCCTGAACATAGGAAAGCTCTTCTGGCTAACATTTTAGATATCCAAAGCAGGAATTTGGGAGAAAAATACCTTGGCACTCCTACTGTGTTCCAAGCCTCTAAGATCCAAACCCATATGGGTATCCTCCAGGCCATTGATGTCAGGATCTCTATCTGGCTTCATAAGCTTTTATCAAACATGCTAGAACTACTCTGGTTAAGCATATTGGCCAAGCTATTCCTCTTTTTCAAATGGGATCTTTTCTAATTCCTAAACATCTTTGTAAACAAATGGATTCCCACCTTTGCAAGTTCTAGTGGGGTGAAACTTTAGATCCTAAGGATAAAAAGTTGCACCTCCTTGGTTGGGACATTTTATGCTCCCCCAAGGCTGAAGGTGGTCTGAGTTTCAGAAAGGCTGAGCTAAACAATCTAGCAATGCTTGCCAGGAATGCCTGTAGAATTATTGAAAATCCCAATTTCCTTCTTGCCACTGTTCTTAAGTCTAGATACTTTCCCAAAACTGATTTCTTGAATGCTAAGTGTACTTCCAAGTGTTATTGGACTTGGAAATGCCTGCATGCCATAAAATAACTTATAAAACCTTTTATTTCTTGGATTGTTGGGGATGGTCAATTCATTGACCCATGGTGTGATAATTGGATCCCTTCTCTGGGTTCTGCCACACCAAACCCTCTGGTGCCTCCTGATCCTAGTATTAAAGTTGATTACTTTATTGATGCTCAGACTAGAAATTGGGATGCGTCCAGACTTAACACTCATTTTGATAATGCTTCTGTTCAGAATTTTATCACTATTCCCTTAAGCCAGCTTTGCACTCCTGATAGGAGGTCTTGGGACCTTTCAAAGAATGGAAAAGTTTCCTCAAAATCTGCCTACTTGGGGCTCAGAGGCCTTAGGCCTTCCCCTTGTAAAAACTTTGGAACCATATTTGGAAAATCATAGTTCCTTATAGAATTCATGTCTTTTTATGGAAAGCATCCAGGAATCCTTTACCCTCCAGAACCGTTCTCCACACTAAAATGCCTATGCATAGTGTGGATTGCCCTAGGTGTTCTGATCCACAGGAAACTATTATGCATACTTTGGTCAATTGTCCCTTTGATAGTAAAGTTTGGTTCATCTCTAATTTCAACATTAACACTCAATTCTTTCAAAATAAATCTTTTACTGATTGGCTTATCTTCTGGTTAATTGATCCTCAGTCAAAACTTCCTGAAGAAGATAAATGTTTCTGTGTGGATATCTTATGGTCCCTCTGGACTAGTAGAAATAACCTCATTTTTCAAAATACCAAGGAAAACTTTACCGATGTTCTAGCTAGAGCCAGAACCATGCTCCTTATTAGGAAGGATAGGCATTTTCATCCTACTGCCCCTTATACCTTGAATGTCAGTATTTGTAGTAAATGGATGCCCCCTCTTTTGGTTGGATTAAATGTAATATTGATGGTGCTTTTTATGATACCTCTGGAGAAAATGGTGCAGGGTATGTGATGCGAGACTTTTCCAGAAAAGAAACCTTTTGTGCCTCCTTGGTTTTTGAAGTCCACTATGCAGAGGAAGCTGAAGCTAGAGCCATCTGGGTTGTCCTAAAGAAAGCCGTGGAACAACACCTATCTCACATCATCATTGAGAGTGATGATGAAGCCCTCATCGACCAGTTCTCTGCTGGAGACTTTAATGGAAACACTAGTGGATAATAGAGTTTTTACCACTGTCTAGGATTTAACGAAACAATTGTTGTTGGGCTGATGTACTTATCCATGCTGTGCTCCACAATTGTTTTACTAAAAAAAACAAAAAAAAAAAACTTGTTCTGATAACAGTTGTTTTATAGAGGGGTATTTTTGGAAAAATAATCAACCCTCTCACAGCTGTAAATTAACTTACAAAACGAATGTGAGAAAAGGAAGGTTCTATGATCCATTCCAAAAGCAATGGTTGGATGATAGACTAAATTCGACCAACGGTGATAGATGGAAATTCTCATTTCTACGCCTGACTTTATCTCTTCTCTCTCTCTCAAGTCTCACAATTATCTTTTCCTTTTCTGTAACTTGTTCTAACACAGAAGAAAAAACTCAGAGATAAAAAAAAAACAAATCAAAGAAAAGATCCCCTTCTTCTGCAGATAAGATCCCCCGTCTTCTTCATCCAAAAATCATACCCCCAAATCATAAACTCTTTATTTCTTCACCATCAACGATTCAATTTTAACAAGCTTTATTATTATTTCGATCTCATACTCAAATTCAATAAAACCCTAAGAAATAAAATCCTGTGTTTCTCAATAATTAGAAATCAAAGTAACCCCACTCTCATTGTCTCACATCACAAATCTCCATTATTCAAAAACCATTATTTCTCACCATATCTATCAACCCCTTTTTTTTTTTCAAAACTGATTCCTTTAAGACCTCTTTTTTTCGGGTTTTTCAATCCTCATCGAGTAAACCTGTGGGCTCAATATATTTTTTTTTTTTTTTAATTTCTTGAATGATAGTGTTTTAATTAAACTTTTGTTTTGTTTTTGTATGTAGAAGACCTTCAGGTGGATTTATCTTCAGGTATAACATCTCCATCACTTTGATTCAATTTTGTTGGTGTTAAATTGGATTTCTCTTAACCTAATCATCACGAAGAAATCTTATCTTAGTTTCTTATAAAAATTTCTCTATTTCGCGAGGTTGGTCTGCTATAATGGTGAGACTTACATATGGGTTTTATTAGATTTTTGTTTCTGATTCTTAGATTTGGATTTGAGGGTTTCTGATGGTGATAAGTTGATGTTTTTTTCCCCAGCTTTTCTGGTATTGAAAAGGGTCTTGACTGAACATATTCAGTAATTTCATGAGAAACAAATTTTAAGGTATATATGAACATTCTTAATTCCTCTGATTTTAATTTCTCAAATAAGGGCATATTTAATTTTAACATTTTTTTTTTCTTATTTGGAGTTCAAATTCGTAGATTTGGGTAATTTTGATTGATTTTAATTATTTATTTTGTTTGTAGTCCTTCAATTTTGGTATGGGTTTTCAAATTTTCTCCTATTTTTCAGTTATGTGTTTTCTTAAATGGATGAAAGTTATGCTTGATGGGGTTTTCCTGGCATTTTAGATGTATTGTTGTTGTTGTGGCTTCTTGTTAGGTTGGTTACGGGTATATGGCTATGGATAGGTGGGGCAGATGTTCTGTGGTGTGTGAAGTTTGAGTTTGGACGGAAGGACAGGAGGAGGGAACTATGTGCATCTGGTTAGTCTAGTTCCATGGAAGGGGTTGAGCTAGAGCTGAAACACATACATATTGTTAGGATATATGGCAGGGGTTGTGTATGTGAGACGATTGTGAGGAATGGTTAGAAGATAGTTAACACAATCAGGTATCAAACTGAGTTTATCTGTCGTACACTAAAGAGTTCATGGGTGATATAATGTATATGTATTTGTGTTCTGTCTGTAAATCTGTAGGTTATATAATATTGATCAGCTTATTTCAGCGGTGGAAAGTGCTTTCAATAATATGCCAGCTCGCTCTCTCAACAGGGTCTTCTTGTCGCACCAATTATGCATGCGGGAGGTTTTAAAGTGTCGTGGGGGAATTGATTATGATCTGCAGCATATAGGGAAGCAGAGTATAGAGCGCAATGGTAAGCTTCCTTTGCGAATTTCATATAATGCATGATGTATTGGTGGAGTTCAAAATGATGCCTAAATTCTGGTCAATTCTGGGTTCAGGTGTTTTATCTAGCAGTGAAAATCCCATATAGTTCATGTCTACTCCTAGTTATTGTTGTTGTCTTTAAGTTTTTTTTTTTCTGTTTTTAGTTTTTTCTTTTCTCTTGGAAACATTTCTACTCATGATTATTGTTGTTGTCTTTGAGTTTTTTTTCTTTTTCATTTCTAATTTAATTCACATGTTTGCACTTTAATGATACTGGTGGTTTGGTTAGGAATGTGTTAGTTGTGTTACAATCCTTTCAAATTTGAACTCTAAATTCATTGCTCAGGTCTAAACCTAAACCAATACACATAGTGCCATAAAAAATTTGAGGTACATAAATTATTCATTGCAAAAATAAACTGAAATGTTTGTATTACCTGAAAGTGAGATGAAATGTTTAGGTACCAAAATTGCAAAGTCATTATCAGGCTTCATCTCATTAAAAAGTATTTTATCTGTGTTTAATCGAGCCAAAGTAATTAGTGGTCGAATTCAGTTAAGACAGACAATATAATGGCTTGAGAAAGTGGTAGAATTCGCTGTTTTAGAATAAAAGAGATGCCAGGCCCCCTTCCCAAGAGAGCAAAGCCAACAAACCATTAAAAATGTTGTCATAGAGGCATATAGATTGGGTTATTTATTTTTGTCGTTCTCCAAACACTTTACTTACAAATGTTGTTTGTTAGTGCTACAGTTATATCCCTGTACCAAGTAGGCCAAATGTTGGCAGTGCATTGTGGAACTGGTAGTCGTGCGCATATATTTTTCATTTTTAAATTTCATCTTTCATTAGCATAGTGTTGTGGAAGTGGTTTCAGTCATTGCAGGACGCACCATGGGAAGCTACCAGGAAGGAGTAATTGTTGAGTTGGTACTGAAGGCGATGGCCGCTTCTCTCCCTTACTCACACCTGCTGCTGCAACCAAGTTCAGTGGAAATATGGCACTATTATCCTCGCAGGCTGGTCAGTCTCCTCAAGAGGTATGCACTTTCACTATTATCCTCGCATGCTGGTAAATTACAACCTCTTATTTTTTTTGAAATGGATGTATAGGTTAAAATGATTATGGCGACGAACAGACCAGATCTCTTGGATCCTGCACTTCTTCGTCCAGGGCGACTTGACAGAAAGATAGAGATCCCAGCTTAAGGACCTATCCTGTAACTTATGAAGTGATGTTTGCAAGAGGAAATCTCAAAGGGTCTATTCTATTGGTAAGCTCCGAATTGCTTGTTATATGGAGCTGCGATAAAGATAACTTTCAGTTTCAGTTTCACCGATACTAGTTTGATGCTAGTTCATGTTGCCATTCATTTCCAATTCATTTGAATGTGTGTTGCAGACAAGAAGTAACTCTCCTAACAGTGGACGGGTATACGTCAATAAATCTCAAGATGTTGTTTAAAGTATGCTGGCTAAGTGTTTAGCCATAACTGCAGAAGAGCACAAGTTGAACGACACAGGCTCAGCTGTGAAAACAAGCAGGTACTCAATGTCTTCCCTTTTGAATTTCTGAGTTTTTATGTGTACAAGCTCTCTGCATTAAAGATGTTAACTTCTTGCAGTTTACCTGATAACCTGGTGTTCATTTGATAGCTTTCTCACCATATGATTTTAGGAAGAGTCTACATGAAAAGCTTGAAAATAAAGAATATACAATTTGAATATAGATAGGAATATTTGGGAAGAAGCGAGACATTGATCCTTTTCATATAAGAATGACATTAATTTAGCATAAAGAATATACAATTTGAATATAAATAGGAATATTTGGGAAGAAGCGAGACATTGATCCTTTTCATATAAGAATGACATTAATTTAGCATACTATTACTTGCTACGTATGTTATATTTATCAAGGATTTGAAGCAGGAGATATAGATTATTTCAGATTTGAACTCTCTATGCTACTACAATGAACAGTCTGTCATTCCCTGTCACCTGTCTGCATAATAAATGCAATGAAAAAAATATGGTTTTTTGTGTTTTAATGTTGCTAAAAGTAGTCAATTTGTGCATATGTTCTCTTGTTTTCTGATGGGTTAGCTTATTTTATCCTTTGGTTCATAATTGATTTTGTTTTTGATTCCTTTCCCTCTCTCTTTTGAGGTATTGACAGGTGCGACCTACAAGTGAAAAGGGATAAGCTGGTTTTCTTACCAGTTAAGAGGCATAAAAAGGATCAGGAGTTACACAGTGGAATCCAAAGTTGCTGGTGTGGAGTAGATTACCTGTCATTTTTTGTTGTTGTTAATTTCTCAAGTATAATTATAACTCAGAATGGTGTGAATTCATTACTTGCGTAATTTTTTTGGGGGTTTTTGACTTGTCAGCTGGATTAATGTAAATCGAGTTACTGTTGTAAACAAATTTCGAATTTCGATTGAATGGTGAATGTTTTGTTATCAAATGAGCATCTATAAAAGTTCAGTTTTGTGAATTTCAAATTTTATGCCAGTCAGAAATAAGTTGTGAATCATATTTTCTAAATTTTAATGAATTTCAAATTTCAGGCCAGTCAGATGAAAAACTAGTCAGACTGGGATTCAGATGAATCAGATTTTTAAAAAGTATTCAGCCCATATAAACAACTTCTCAAAACTGGTGATTAACTTTTATATTTTCCAATTTAAAACTTTAGAAACAACTGTGAATGTCAGTAATATCAATTGACTGTCATAGAAAGTCGTATTTTTAAAGATTTCAACTTCTGTGAGAAACAGTCGTTTTGGAAAAAACTACTCCCAGATTCCAACTGATAAAAACAGTCGCTTTTGATGATAATACCTCTTGTCTTGGCAGTGGTTTAACTTCCATTTTCCACTAGTGAAACTCGAGACATATGCTATATTTAAAGACATACTACTTTTTTCTTCTAGATTAATTGCCTGTATTTTTAGTTTCCAACCACGTTCTTGTAATTCTGAGGCTCATGAACTAGCAAAATGGGCTAAGAAAAACAATTCCTCCATGTACTAGTCTACACCCTCTGTTTGGATCCTTCCAACAATTTAGGAGGACCATTAGCCTTGTTGAAGGCCTTTGCTTATAAAAAAAAAAGTAGTTATCTTCTTCAATTACAAGTTATTTGACAGTTATCTTCATCTTCTCCATTGTTTTTCTTAGTATTTCCATCGATTTTCTACCCAGATTCTGAATTATTTTAAGATTCGGGTAGAATTGTAAAAATTATTATATATGTAAATAAAAAAAATTGTTGTTCCAACAATTTTTAGGATTTTCTGTTTATTTTCTCATCGGTCTAATGGTATTTTTATGCTATCTAGACTTGTTATCACATATCCATTATGGCATTTTTTGGTGGAGTTGCACTCATATCAAATATATTTTGGAACGAGACGATCTATTTCGGCAAATTAGATTAAGACCGATATTGATTGCAATGATATCAATAAGGGCATATTACTTCCTTATTATGGAAGAATCTTACATCAATGATGATGATGATCAAGAAACAAGCGATCAACAAACAAAATGGTTTGAAACCATTAGAAGGATGTCAATTTTTCCAACAGATTGTAAAAATTTTATACAATTTTCTATTTTTGTTCCTGAAATATGTAAATTTTGTATGGATTGTTTTTCTCCGTTTTCAAATGTAATTGATCAATGTAAGCAAAATTCATCTTATCTTACTATAATAAAGAAAAGAGGAGTTTTGGTACGACCTTCATTTGGTCTGGACACCCACCGAAATGACAAAGATATCCTTCATCTAAAATCAAGCATGCTGGGTATGCCACGTAAATTTCATAATTTTCAAGGGTACAATTAAACAATAACTTTCATTCCCTTCTTTCTTCTTCGTTCTAAAAAGAGCATCGACAAATAAAAACACCAACATAGTGTTTCAATCCAGGTATAATAAGCAGATTTTTCATCTGATTTAATTCACAAATTAGGGGTTCTGATTTCGTTAAGATGAAGTAGATTCAACTTTGGGGTTTTTAAGAAAGATCAAAGTCCATCAGAACTTCAAATTTTGGTAATCTGTTATTGATATTTCTTCTTCATCTTCTTATTTTTGTTTTTAATGGAGGTGGTGGTGATGATATAGTGACGGGATATGGTGGTACCTGATATGAACAAGAAGACAAACAAGAGAACCAAAAGAAGAAGAAGGATAAAGGGAAATGGTTCATCGTAAGTATAGACCATCACGTTGGTGTTTATGCTATTGACAAGGAACTCTAATTCGTTCTGCCACACTTACTAATCTTGCTCAACTGATACTTTACATTTCTGAAATTTGGATTTATCAGTAATTCTTAATGTTTGTGAATGTTGGAGACCCAATTTGTTCTGAAATTTATCAATTTCTACCGATCATCCTTCGAATCTTATTTGGTGAAATTTCTTCAAATTCATTTTCTGCTGAAATCCCCAAATATTTATCTCTGAAATTTAAACAACACTTCATCAATTTATGATTCCGGTTTAACAAATTTAGTGGAGGAATTTCTGGGAATGTTCGTTCTCTTCAAGTACTTGAATATGTTTGGTTAGATTGGAATTCGAGTAGGAGAAACATTACCTTCAGCATTAGGAAATTGTTATTTGTTAATGCACACAAGTTTTCGTTTGTAGAATTGAAGAGTTGAACGCGGAACTAAGTCACATCTCTTACATGTTATAATTGTATGCATCTAAACGTCTCATTATTCTTCAATATTTTTTACTCTTACCCAAATTTGGGAAATTGGCTGTCTTATTGTTTGAACATATATGGTGGTGTGTTTAGTCACTCAAAATTATCTAATAGTTGAAAACTCTAATGGTTAGCAGTGTAGAGTGCACAAATTAGCTATCCATAACCTGATACAAAGCTACCAAGCTAAAATTATGTAATGTTTATCATATGAGACATGTGGAAACACTTCATTAGCGTTCAATAACGGATGTATGATTTCATGACAGGTAGCAACAAGATGCATTACTGTGTATGTTCGTGAGAAATCAGCAGTGGTGACTGCAGTAGCCTCCTCCTTTATCACAAACCACCAGGCGTGATCTGAAATTAGACCATACATTTCACAGAAAGAAACAACAAAGTTTTGTTCTAATGCAACCAAGTTGTACCCCGACATTAACATACCCTAGGTCACTGATATCAGAAAGAGGTAAGAAATTTATGCTTATGTTTACGCTTTCTAAAGTTTGACAACCTCCCTATGATACAAACATGCTATGCAGGTCCCGTATTAGTTTCCGTTCTCTCCACTTTTGTGAAGAATCATCAACTTAGCCGTCACACTTTATATATTCTAGATTTTCCAGCGTGTCGCCCTATAAAAAAATTCTGGCTAAGCCTTCTTGCCACTAATTCAGGGAAATTCACCATATCGTCCGCAAGTGGCACCAAAGTGTACCCCAACATAGACATGGTAATAATCCGTGAAATACGAAAAAGCTTAGCATTTAGTACCTCTTTTTTGTCGAAAGTAAAGCAAAACATAAGTTTGATGTTAAGCGTCATAATGAGAACATAGGGGTCTATGGTAAATTGATTAGTGGAACAAGTAACAACATATGTCAAAAACTAGGTAAGTACAGGTTAGTTTGATTCTTATAGATCCTTTATTATTGAATTAGCTACTCTTAGTCATGGGTGCATGAGCCAATGACTGGAATTATATCATCCAATGCTAAAGCTTTCATTTTATGCTTATCTATGCATCATATGAAGATGTTTCTAGATTGCATTTTTAGTGTATTATTTTATCAAGGTTTTTTTGTTACTGTTTTTCTTTGATTAGTAGACAAATTTGCACTCGGTACCATAACTTATTATGCCCGAACTTGAGTTCTGTTATGCTTTATTAGTTACATTGCTTGGAAAACATCTTAGGTTAGTAGATTGGATTGACATTGGCTTAGATTAGTAAATTGTTAAAGTTTATATTTGATATTTACGAATACAAGGAATTCCATTGGAAGTATAGTATACTTTATAGAGTTTATTAAGGTAAATAACATAATAATCCTGGCAATCCAAGATTAATCAATCATATTTTTCCTTCAATATTTGTTTGAAGGTATGATTATTCGACTGTGCTAAGATTTTCTTTTACTGATATACATGTGACACAACCTTGCCAATAAATCATTCTCCCATCTCTTTACAGTTGGCCTTCAATCAATACCTAGGATTCTAATTGTAAATGTTGAAGGTATACTTGGAATTTTATTTCTGGGACAGGAAGGTCTATAAGGGAAACCAAAAAGGTTATAGACGTAAGGTCTTTGAAGACGTTGTATGGTATGTATTGCCTAATTTCCAGTTTCTACATAAATGATAAGAAATTATGCCAACGTATTTTCTAACCAAGTTTGGTGCTCAATGGTTTTAATCTGATGTTGATAGATGGAAAGATTTTCTTGGTGATAACTGCAACTTGCTGCTAATGATTGTAGTGAGAGAATGTTCTTGATCTAGGAGGCTTTAGGTACATTAAGTAGTTTGTTGTGATAATACAAAATTATTATAAAAAAGATTAATGATTACTGTACAGTACTTAATTTAATTGTTGTTGGTGTTTTAGGATTTCTTTCGACGACAACACATTCGAATCTGAAATAGACAAGGTAGATTGTATTTGTGTATAGTTAAGATGTTATTCAATGAATGGCATGTGAACAGATTTTGAAACAGAGCGGCATGCGCATCGCGTGTGCGTCTTTACTAGTATTAATGAAATTATGAGGTGTTACCTCTTTCCATCAAAACAAAAAACAAAAACAAAGAAAAATAAATAAAATTACGTACAACTGATTATGCATATTGCCCACTTATCTATCCTGGCGAGATTGGGGTATACCCGGATTAAGACAAAATAGGGTCATTTTGAAGTAAAACAGGCCACCGCTTAACCATATATTTTCAAAATGGCTAATACACCCTTGTTTAATTAACACTAAAAATTCTGATTAGGTTAATTAATTGAGTTTTAATGAATTAATTAAGTAGATTAAAACTTATGAATTTAAGTTATCAAATTTTTTTTTAGATTGAACTCATGTGGGAAGATTTTTGATGAAAAAAATTTGTTTTGAGAATTTTTTTTACAACGGAAATGAAAACGTACTACCCAAACACTTCTAAAAAGGGGATTGCAAAGCTGATGTGTGAAATCATACTCGAAATTAAAGAAGAAATTACACTTTCAGTTATGAAACTATGAAAAGTCGGTAGGGTCGACAAATGAAGACCATGCCGACTATATCCGGCCGGCAAGGTCTAAGGATGAATAATATGCCGACTATATCCGGCCGGCAAGGTCGGTGAATGAAGAAGATGCCGACTTTATTATTTTTGAAACACAGTAGATTGTTGTAAATGTTTCTCTAGTCTGCATCTTATTTTTTTTACCTTGCCGGCTATCTTATAGTCGGTAGGGTCGGAAAAAAAATACCTTGCCGACTATATGATTTTTGACATACAGAGAAGGTGTTACAAATGCATGATTAGTCGTCAAGGTATTAATTTCATAACCTTCCGACTAAAATATAATCAACAAGGTATAGAGATGGATATCTTGCCACCATCAGAATCGAATTCAGAGATGAGAATCGCTAATTCAACCTTATAGATGAAAAGTCTCAAGGTTGATGGTATTCAACCTTATACTTTTGCGGATATAGTTAGAGTGTAGAAGAAAGATTCTGATTTTTTTTTAATATGTTTTGGTCTGCATGGTTTTTAGTATGGGCAATTTGCTCTTTCAACACCTTTTAGACACCCCTTAGCACACTAGTTTAGATAGGAATAAAATGGGTATACCCCAATTAATATGAGTATACCTCAATCTCGCCAGGTTATCTATTGATGTGTATGTATGGAAATGAGAAAAAAAAAATTTGAAGGAAAAGAGGTGAACCTCTCAATTTCATTAATATCATAAGATTCCATACATCAAGATCAAATACATCAAAGATGAAAAACATAATAAAAAACAAATGTTTTGTATCCCAATAAAATTGCAATACATTATACATAAAAACATGAATTTCAGAAAGGAAAATGATGGTATTTGAATAATGGCTTTTGAATTAAGATTCTGTCATTTTGATTTGAAGAAATTTTCTACTTCATTGTCTTTTTCATTAAGACAAAGTTTCCCCAAAAGGGAATAATACGCGCATAACATCATTATCACGATTAGTTCCGGTAGTCGTTGATGTAGAATCACGTCACAACGGGAGAAATCGTCATTGTTAACATATTTGAAACGATTATTGCAATCAACAGAGAAGTGAATGAAACCTCTGATGGGTATAACACCATTAGAGAAGTGAATGAAACTGACGAAGAAAAACCCAAGGAAACCTGAAAATCACTTATAATAGCCATTTTTTTATTTAAAAATATAATCTAACTATTTACTTATTATATCCAAATCTGCCTAGAAAATATGAATAAATGAGATGATTTCCAAACAGATTAGGATTAGGAAAATCAAATATTGAAGAATTGGTTTAAGGAGAAGTTTTAGGAATAGAGTTGAAGAGAATTTTTAGGAGAGAGAGGAATGCTGTAAATTGAATTGCCTGGAAATGAGATAAGTTTTGTACGGTGATCAAATGCATGTTATAAGCTTCATTTTATCTGCATTGACGTATTTCAAATTACCTCATTTTAGAATTATTGGTGACGTAAAGTTAAGATATCTTTTAAGAATATGGATGAGATTTGATTGGTCTTGTTTTTTCGGTCGGCAAAGAATGAGAATACATTAAGGAGAATCCAAACTCGGAGAAGGGACCAAACAGATAAAACTTACAGACCTTCGTTCAATTAGTAGCGTCATTTCATCTCTTTTTTGATAAAAACTTCAGGAAAATGTACTGGTGGTCATATATCCCAGAGAGTTACCATATAACACCCACCTAAATTATAGGATAGATTTATCTCGAAGAGAAAGCGGATGGATATTATTTGTGATGTTACACGAACAGGTGATGTTAGATCGCTCAGAAAAATACTCGCTGCAGAACCAGATTTTCCTCTGGCTGATCAAAAGTTTACATGTTTCCTTCGAACTCCTTTACATGTAGCAGCTATCCTAGATTATGTTGATTTTGCAACAGAGATTGTGAATTTTAATCCACCACATGGATCTCAACTCGCGATGGAGACAGACTCTCAAGGATGTACTCCTCTTCACTTGGCTTCCACAAGACATAATCACGAGATGGTGAGACTGCTGATAAATGCCAACTCAGATGCTTGTGTAGCTCCAGATACAAATGGAGGAACACCCTTACATCTAGCAGCCATGAGAGATGAAGTTAAGATCATGGAGTTGTTGATTCAAAGACGCCCTGAAGCCATTCATCAAAGACTACTCAACACAAACGATACAATACTACACTTATGTGTTAAACATGATAAGTTCAAGGCCTTGAAGTGGTTGATTGACTACTTAGTGACTAACAGCGCGAATCTTGCTAATAACCCAGATGCCATCTCGGTCAACTCCGTCGACAGTGGTGGGAACACAATCTTGCACCTGGCGGCAAAAATGAACCGGAACAAGGTAAATATTATATTAGTCTGATTCTTACTCTTCACTTTTTTACCATATACAAAAATTTACCTTGTTCGATGCTGTTGTTTTTGCCAACTGGCACGGAAACGTCCTCAGTAGTTTTGTCATATTTTTCTCGACAGTTTATGGAACTGTCAGTAATTTCTAAAACAATTAGTACTAGGTAGAATTCTGAATGGTAAAAAATTTGTGTTCACAATTTATTTTTAGTTTTCTTTGAAGCATGTCTCTGAAAACACGTTCTTTCCTCGTACCAGATATTATAATTTTGACTCAAATCTCCGCCCGATCAATCATTTCATAAGATAGTTGGTCTGGTTAACAATATCAGTTCATTTTTCTTTCTCCAGATGTTAAAATATCTATTAAACAGATGTGACATAGGAGTTGATACAAATATCCGAAACAATGAGGAGATAACAGCCTTACACATGTTAGGTAGAAATGAAATGAAGGACATGGGCATAAGTTGTTATGATTATCACAATACTGGAGAAGTTCCGCAACAAAGTAAAAGTAATGAGTGGCTAAAAGAGAGGCTGAACACGATAATGATCGTAGCAGCTCTCATAGCCGGAATCGCATTTCAAGCTGGTACCAATCCACCTGGAGGTGTTTTCCAGGAAGACATGAAGATGAATTCTACGGAGGACCCTGTTATGTTTAGTTACTATCTCAGAAATATTATCCACAACCGTGCTATGTCTCCAGGTTTCAAATCGTATCTTTCGCAAATACACAACCTGCCGCCACATTCGATAGCAAGAGGAGGTAATAATATTACTGCTGATGAGATTATCACTTACAGGGCCAACTTTGTCAAGGAGCTATTAACCGCTGGAAAAACCAGTGATTCAAATACTAGGTTAGCTTTTTTTCACCAAGAATTAGCACCTGGTATTGTTTTGGAAGAGGATAGCTGGAGAAATATTACTTCCAACTACAATACTACTTATGGAGGTGGTTCTGGTTTTTCCCCTTATCTAATACATTACGCCGGGACCGCTATCCTGGCGTATGCATCACCAAAAGCTTTCCAGGCATACATAATCCTTAATAATCTCTCACTTGTATTATGTGGAGTGACGATTCTTTTAATTACATTTGATGGTATTAAACAACGTCCATCCGCATCCACCACTTCCATAGTTGGATTTCTCGAGGTTTTGTTGGCTAATGCAGTGGCGTGTGTCGGCTTAAGTTACATGGTCGCAGTCCAAAGCATAGGTCCACCTTTTCACAGGTACCTTACAATTTTTACTAATCGTTTTATTCTCTTGTTTCCGTCTGTCGTGCTGCCAATTGCCAGTATCATCTATCACATCATTTTTATTAGATCTACCGATCCTCTTGCGGAAACCCGTATTCATGGGCTTGGTCTGCGATATGCTGCTTTACGCCAACTATTTCTTAAACAGTATAATCCTTTTCAGAGCGAAGATAATTGGCTCGTAGTTAAACTACTTATATTTCAGTTTGCTTTTGTGGGTATTTGCATTTCCATTTTAGAGTATACTCTTAGTTAACTTGTATTCTTAGAGTATACTTTTAGTTTGATGCTTATGAATAAAAAGTCAATTAATTGTCATTTTCTTTACTTCTCATGATTTACTAAGTATGTTATCATGATCATGATAAAGCCAAGTTTCCCTTAATAGATTTGCAGGGCTTAATAAGTAAAACTTCGATTAATTAATAATGTTGGGGCCAAAAAAATTATTATTTTAGCGAAGTTTTTAATTTATTGAGTTAAAATTTAGCTTATCCAAGACTATTTAGGACCAGAGAATTTTATTATTTCATCGAAGTAATTACTTTTTCGATGATTAATTTATCGAAATTCTACCGCGACTATAAAAATTAAAAATAATTAGTTGTAATAATTAAAAAAAATTGGGAGGGAGCAGAAAGAAATTGGGGAGGGGGAAGAAATATGCATTACCTATTTTTTTGATAATCAACATATTTCAATTCAACCAATCAAAAAAAAAACATATTTCAATTCATTCAAATCAAAACAGTTATTACATGTTCGCTTACAAAAATAACAAAATACAATATAAACAAGACCCTAATACAAATAAGGACATCAATTACAAGTAGATCACAAATGGAAGAGCAATAAACTGAAAATATATCCAATTTCTTTTTATGTATAAGGGAGAAATGATGGTATATCGGGAAATGATTTCGGACCATTTAATAAGATTGTAGTCTTCTTCTATAAGAGATGCTCCTAAAACAAAGGAGTAATTTGCCCATGAATAAGATTGAAAGCGATGTAGTGATGAACCGTCAATGTTTTTGAATCTAGATAAACAAGCCACGAATCAGCCATTAAAATTTGAAGAACTCGCCCCACAACGACGAAGAAAAATCGCCCTAACACAACGAAGAATATGTCAAAAGACATCAGAAATGATGTAAAAACATCTTATTCATTACCTACTACCAAAAACTTTGAAAGAAAAAAATATTCTTGCTTAGATCTGGTCCAAAAGGACCAAATCTGAGCAAGGCAGCTCAAAGGTTGATTTTATTTTTATTTTATTTTATTTTTTGAGAAAGGGATGAGAAAGAGAGAGAAAGAGAGATTTTAAGATCTTCACTACCTCCATTAGTCCATTATCTATTTTCTTTAGATAGAGACAACAATGTTTTGGTTAATTAACCCTTGGATTTGAATTCATGGGTCTATAAGACAAGCAAAATATGAACATTGTTCAAATAACCAGAGTCCAAATACAGTAAAATTTCGATAAATTAATAGCTTGGGGACCGGAGAAAATTATTATTTTAGCGAAATTATTAATTTATCGAGTTAAAATTTAGCCTATACAAACCTAGTTGGGACCGGAGAATTTTATTATTTTAGCGAAGTAATTAATTTATCCAATTTCTATTGTATAATGGTTCTATTATCCTATCCGGCTATTGCACCCAATCTAATCCTTTAAACCCCTAAGCCATGCGAGGCCATGCGTAGCGCGGTGAGAATACCCACCCTTGGGTGAGCATCACCGCCCCATTGAAAATTCTCCAATCCACTTTTCCTCCAATATTATGAATGTAACACTAAATATCTCTTTCGGTGAAAAAAATGGCAAAAAAACAAAAAAAAAACGTCTCTTCTTATGAAACCGAACATCTACTTTTTCTTCTTTTTTTATGGGTTATGTACTTCGAAACTTCAATTCTTAAGTATCAATCTCTTGCTGTTCTGGGAACAACCCTTCTAATCCTTTAAACCCCTAAGCCATGCGAGGCCATGCGTAGCGCGGTGAGAATACCCACCCTTGGGTGAGCATCACCGCCCCATTGAAAATTCTCCAATCCACTTTTCCTCCAATATTATGAATGTAACACTAAATATCTCTTTCGGTGAAAAAAATGGCAAAAAAAAAAAAAAAAAGTCTCTTCTTATGAAACCGAACATCTACTTTTTCTTCTTTTTTTATGGGTTATGTACTTCGAAACTTCAATTCTTAAGTATCAATCTCTTGCTGTTCTGGGAACAACCCTTTTCTTTGGTTGTTGGATTTTCAATGGCATCTGCATTTTTTATCTGTTTCTTCCTTCCTTTTGATCCGTTTTCAGTAAAAGTTGTTTCTTTTAAATTTAGGGTTTCTGCTGTGGAGACGAAGAAGGATTTTGATTTGTATATGAGATAAGCAAGTGGTGGTCTGAGATTCAATGGGTTTGTGAGAGTGCGATGGATTATTCACAGTCTGCTAGGAGAAACGGAGGGTTCGGGCCATTTTACCACATGGGAGAAATAGAGGTTTGGTTTTTTTAGGGTTTGTAAAAAAAAAAAAAAAAAATTAGAACGCTAATCCTTATTTGGACATGATTAAGCTCAATTCAATCTGATATCTGATTTGATGTTTGAAATTGATTTCTACGGTTTAACCAGTTTTGTGTTACTGGTCCATTTTTTTCAATCTGATATCCAATCTGATTCTGTTTTGTTTTCTCTTTTCCAAATAAGACACTTTATACAGTTTTTAATCACATCTAATCAAGTCCATTTGTTTTCATTGTTAACTTCAAAATTATGTTGAGATTATTAGTTAATCTAAGATTCTGCGGTTTATAAATTCATTGCCAATTGGTTTTGAGTTGGATGCCCGTATTCTAACAAGATTGTAAGCACGGGTTAAGTGTATTTCAAATTCTAAAACTTTAACTTTCAAAAACCGGGGTCTTGATAATTATTATTTTGGGATGGAATTTGCTGGTAAGTGTCTCAAGAATACATGAATAATACTGGGTAAGTGTTTCACAATACAAGGGACTAATATCTTTCTTACTTCCCTTAATCTATCATAATTTCATTACTGATAGAGGATATCGATGTGTTTCTGAATGTTCTCTTTCTGTTTTTCTTTATACATATGTACACTTGCATAGTTATTACACTTTGATATGATGAGAACTCATCTCCATGACTTAATTCATACATAGAATGCTAACAATGGGTGCTGACAATATTTTGGTGGCTGTATTTGGCAGCTGTACGGTGCTGGGGAATGTTCTGTTGAAGGATATCGATTGCGTTCTAGCCGATAAAAAGGTGAGAAAGGAGGTTCACTGACTGCTGCTGCCATTGACTTCTGCCGTTATCATGCTTCCAAACCTCTGTAATTCCTAATTGACGCAGGTTGGTTTTTCAATCTCTGATAAAAAAATTACAGATAGCTAATACAGGTAGTTAGATTGAAAAAAGAAAGAAACAGGTTGTTAATCTCTCAAGATAGATGCAATGGTTTACAGCTGGGTTAAGTGGTGATGCTTGAAGTGAACATTGCAGAGGGTTACAAAGAAGAATGAGATTGCATAAGATTGAATTGGAGTTTAGTAATTGCAGGGTTTGACTGCAGTTGAGATGACTTGAGTCGGAGATTAGTTTAGTGCTGTGGTGAATGCATGCTTGGAAATATGCATGTCACTTGTAGAGTATGTATACTGTTGATACCGTCTCCATCTCCTTTGTATTTTTACTATTCTGGACCCCAGATGTGACGTCTCACCAAATCTCTATGAAATTTAATAAAAATACACACTGTTTAGTTTTATTACATATTTTTGAATAAGTTAGTTATTTTTGAATTTCAGGTTGTATTGGAGAGTTTGAGAATGGAAAGCATCATATCATTCACATTTAGAGAATCTGTAGAAGATGTTGAGTACAAAGGTAATGAAAAAAAGTGGAATCTAAGAACTTAAGAGGTCTTTGGGGTAAACATTAAGTTTCAAACCCACTTATTTGTAGGCGACTTTCAATTCTCTGAGGATCGGTCTCCTCCTCGAGTTGACTCAGTGATTTTTTTTTATTTAGGAATCTTCTTCCCATAAATTCAAAATTCATTTCTCTATGGTTTATTAATCAGGTTTATCTTTTTTACTTTGATTACTTTCATTTCTCTATGGTTTATTAATCAGGTTTATCTTTTTTATACTGTTCTTTTCGCTTTGCAATGAAAAAATAATCTTTTCTGCCTCTTCTTAATGTGTGTGCAGTTTGGTTATACTCCAATGGCTTTTGCCTCTTTTAATATTGTGATTGATGCTTTGGCTGAGTTTTTTTATAAGCGTTTGCTTACAGGTTTCATATGTGTTGGTATCCATGGTTTCATTGATGAGTGGAGGAAGAAGACTCTTGTCCATCTCAACTAGGCAACTCAACTCAAGATCTCATCTCGCCCTGAATCTAGTTCAAAAAAATTCAAAATTCAAAAACCCAAACAAAGATGGAAAATCAGTTTCCTTTTTTTACTCCTGTGGTCAATTACCAGCTGTTTTTGTTACCAATCTTATCAAAATTCTCGCAAAATATTGTTACCTTATTTAATGCCTGAATATCTTGATACTTCAATCCCATATTATTCTCACCCACGGTATAAGGTTATTCTTATAAACCCTAAATCACATCGTTTTTCCTTCTCCACTTCACAAACCAAAAGTAACCATGGAAAGTAAGACTGTAAGCTCTCTAGGTGATCTGGTTAACAAATTCAAACAAGCTACATTGGATTTGGGAGATACCAATGAAATTGTTGTTTTTCAAAAAGAAAATTCTGAAAGTGTAGAAGAAGATGCCAACTGGGAAGCAAGTGCAATTGGAAAAATTATTATAGAGGGTAGAATAAGCTATGATATTGTTGCCAAATTCATCAAGTTTACCTGGCCGTTTATAACTCCTAATCAACTAAGAATAGTGGAGGTTGAACCTAATATTATGATCTTCAATTTTAGTGAATGGAATCTGTTAAACATTGTGATTGAGCAAAGACCTTGGCATGTAAACAAGCACTTATTTGTAGTGCATGACTATATTCCTGAGATGGTTTACACTGTCAAACAATGGGGTTTTCAACAATTCTGGATCCAGTTGAATTTTTTTTTGCCAGAACACATGAATGTAGCATCCGTGACCAAGATTGGAGAAGTTGTTGGTGAGGTAACTAGCATTGAGCCAAAAGATGCCATTCCTATTGGTAGCGATCCAGTGAAAGTTTGTGTGAATGTGGACTTATCGATGCCAATGAGGAGAGGTGTGAAAGCTGTAACAAATGCAGGCGTTTTCCGATGGCAAAAATTCTTTTATGAAAGACAACCTCCAAGTATCTGTACAGAGTGTTATGTAATTAACTATTACAGTGGAGCTTGTAAGGATGCAGCAAATTATCTGGCTAAGGCGCACGAAAAGCCTTACTTCTTTGGGAAAGCTAACAGTGTCAGGAAAACTATCACTGCTATGAATTCTTCTTCATCTCTAGAGCCAAAAAAAAAATCAAAAGAAATTCGTCAAAAGTTCAATTTTTGTCCCACCAAAAGATGAAAGGATCATTAATATGGATTATTTACTAAAAGGAAAAGCGTCTGAAGATGTAGAAGATTTAAGACTTGGAAAGCGGCACAGATCTAATGAGGAAGGAAGCAACACTATCACGGAGTTAGAGTCTTCTTTCAATGCTTCCATCACTGATACTAACACAGTGAACCAAAATTCTCACATGGTCAAAATGGGAGGAAATGAAACGGCTACCATTGATAAGAAGAATCAGGTATTCCCTCCTTTTCTTGTGAAAATCTTTAGCTTTCTTAATTTTTTCTATAAGATTGAAAATCATCAGTTATATTGCATTTTTTTATTAGCATGCATTTTTTACGTGAAAAACCTTAGTAAAAAATATAGGCATTTTAGAATATCCCATATAGGATTAGTTTCTTTCTGTCTTAATAAGTCTGTTCTAGTAAGTTTTTTGTGTTTTTTCAATTTACTGTTGATAATGAAAATCGTTTCTTGGAATGTTCAAGGGTTAAAGGCCACGAATACTAGAGATCATATCAAGGATATCATTAGAAACCCAAAACCCTGACATTATCTTTTTATGTGAAACTAAATTAAATGAAACTAAAATGAAACCTCTTGTATCTCCTTATCATTTTCCAAATGTTAAATATCTATCTTCAGTCGGTTTGTCTGGTGGGTTAGTTATCATGTGGAAGAATGGTTTTTCTTGCGAAGTTATGTCACAGGGAAATAATATGTTTCATCTCCTCATACAAGATGATCCTAGCCATCCTGAATGGTTATTATCGTGCATGTATGGTTTTGGAAAAGGTAACAAAAAGCAGGAACAATGGGACTTCATATATGAAACATGAAAGAATGTATCCATCCCTTGGTGTTTAATAGGCGACTTAAATATTCATCTTGTTGATTCCAACTTTTCTACTTGTACTCCAAGTGATGGTGGTATTAATGCTTCACGATATTGGATTAGAAGACTTGGGTTTCATAGGTCATGAACACACTTGGTCTAATAATAATCTTGGTACTTGTAAAAAACGGTCAAGAATTGATTTAGCCCTAGGTAACTCGTCATGGAATGTCAACTTTCCTTCTTCCAGAGTTCTTCATCTCAATCAAATGGGTAGTGATCATTGTCTAATTATGCTTATCACAAACTACAATCAGCCTAAATTGTGGAAACCTTTCAAGTTTTTCCAGACTTGGCTGAATGATAAGAGATGTGTTGTTGAAGTTGCAAAAGCATGGAGCACTCATGTTCAAGGTTCAGCTGCTTTCAAGCTCAATAAAAAATTGCAGTTCACTAGAATAGCTCTTTCTAAATGCAATAAGAAGCATTTTGAAGACATAAATATGAAGGTATACAGTCTTAACAAGGAACTCTCTGAATTACAAGCTCAACCTTTTTCTCAAGAAAATACTTCCAAGGCTTTCCAAGTTAATGAAGAACTACAAAAATGGCATCACATTCAACATGAATTCAATAAACAAAAGTCAAGAGACAATTTTTTTAAGGACATGGACAATAATACCAAGTATTTCCATGCACTCTACCAAAGGAAAAGAGCTAGGAATAATATTGATTCCTCAAAACACAAAAATGGGACTTGGGTTCATTCTAGAGAGCAAGTTGCTAATCTTCTTACTGAGAATTTCCAGGATATTAGTACTTCTACCAATCCTATCATTGAAGAAAAGTTTTTTAATTACCTTCCTACTGTCATTACTGATGAAGAAAACAGTATACTTAATTCCATACCAAGTGATGATGAAATTCTTAGTACTTTAAAGAAAATGGAGAACTGGTCTGCTCCAGGCCCAGAAGGTTTTCAAGCTGGATTCTATAAGTCTCAATGGCATATCATAGGTGAAGATGTCTGCAATATGGTTAAGGATTTCTTCAGAACAAAGAATATGTCTCAATCTCTAAACAAGACCTATATCTCTCTTATCCCTAAAACTAAGAAGCCTACTACACCATCTGAGTTCAGACCTATAAGTTTGTGTAACACTTCTTACAAGATTGTTTCTAAAATCCTTGTCTCTAGAATGAAGCCTCTAATGGATAGAATTATCTCACCTTATCAGTCAGCCTATGTTTCTGGGAGGTTAATCAATGATAATACTATCATTGCTCATGAGCTTATTCATTCAATGAAGAAGAAGGAAGGTGAAGGTGGTTGGCTAGCTCTCAAAGTAGATATGTCAAAATCTTTTGACAGACTTGAGTGGTGTTTCATTCTAAAAGTTATGAGAAGTTTTGGATTTTGTGAAGCTTGGATTCAGCTCATTCAACAATGCATTAGCACAACTTCACTCTCTGTCATTCTTAATGGGTCTCCTTGTGCATAATTTTATCCTTCTAGGGGGATTAGACAGGGAAGATCCCCTTTCTCCTTATCTCTTTATCATGGCTATGGAATGGTTTTCAAGGACTCTTATTTCAGCTCATCAAGCAAGGAAAATTCCAGGCATCAAAGCAGCTAGAAGTGCTTCTCCAATAAATCATTTGCTCTTTGCAGATGATTGTCTAATCTTTACACATGCTAATTTAACCAGTGTCACCAATCTCTTACAAGTTCTTGAAGACTTTGGTTCACAATCTGGTCAGGTCATTAATTTTGACAAATCATCCATCTTATTCAGCAGTAATTTGAAACCTTCATACTGTGACTCTCTCAGTCACATTCTTGGTGTAAAGAATATGGACAACAATGAAAAATACCTGGGATCACCACTTCTCATTGGAAAATCTAAAGTTAACTCTTTTGTTGAAATCAAAATTGCTTTTGAAAGGAGGCTTGCAAACTAGCAAGGTGAGACAATGTTCCAAGCTGGTAGAGGTACCATGGTAAAAGTTGTTCTCAATGCAGTACCCTTATATCAGATGAGTACTTTTAAGATACCTAAGAATATGATCAAACAGCTAGATACTTTGCAGAGAAAGTTCTTTTGGGATTATAAATCGAATACAGGTAACAACCCTATCTCATGGAGTAACATGTGCATTCCAAAAGATTTGGGAGGTTTAGCTTTTAGAGATCTAGAGATGCCGAACCAAGCTCTTCTGACAAAAATGGCTTGGGGAATTAATTCTCAACCAGATCTGCTGTGTGTCATGGTGTTAAAGGTTAAATACTTCAGAGGTGAAGATTTTCTGCATATTCAAAGTGATAAAAAAAACTCTTCATGGATCTGGAAAGGTATTGAAGATGGGCTTAAAAATCCACAAAAGAATGTGTGCATGGAAATAAATAATGGAAAGAAGACTAGAATATGGAGGGATCAGTGGATTATCAACTTGCAGGAAAAACCCTTACCTTCTTGTCCAGAACATGAGAACTATACTTTTGTTTCTGAACTCATAAACTCAGATGAATCTTCATGGAATACTAGCTTACTACATGTTCTTTTTACTCCGGAGGTTGCTAATAAAATCATAAGAATGCAGATCAACAGCCAAGAAGAAGATGTTTTCAGATGGAGACCTACTAAGGATGGCCTATTTTCAGTCAAGAGTGCTTACAAAAAGCTAGTAGAAAACATTGTCTCTCAACAAGCTACACTTAATTCAGTTCCTAAAGAAGTCTAGAAAGTCCTCTGAAAAATGAAAATTCCTCATAGAATCAACTCTTCATCTAGAAATATCTTAAGGATATTGTGCAGACAAAGGATAAAATAACACGTTATAATAGCAGTATTGGGTTCCAGTGTAACATATGTAGCTGCCAAGTTGAAACTCTTTATCATCTGTTACTCGAGTGCAGTTTTTCCAGATCAGTTTGGATGCATCTGAATGTTAACATTGATAGAGTTAAAGAGAATTGTGGGAGTATCAAAGAATGGATGATTTCTTGGTTCAACAAGCAACATGTAAATGGTTCAGAAGAATATAATACTTGGAAACTGACATTAATGGTGGGATGCTGGATAATATGGAAAGAAAGATGTGAAAACATATTTGAGGATAAAACTCTAAACCATATATCTACTGCTTCTAGAATACGTTTTCATTTACAAAACTTTTCTCTAGCTTTGAATAACTTTACTCATCCCTGTCATGAAATATAGAACATCACTGAGCATCTTCCTGCTACTTTAGTTTCAGTTTTTGTTGATGCATCTTTTGATCATGTGACTAATACTGCTGGCACGGGTATTGTGCTTTTAACTTCTGCAGGTACCTACTCAGGTGTCAAAGGATCCTATGCTGATGGAGTAATCGATCCAGAAGCTGTTGAATGCATGGCTATACTGGAGGCTTTGAGTTGGATTAAGGAGCAACATATTACTGAAGTTCACCTTATAGCTGATGCGGAGTTAGTTGTGAAGACAATCACATCTGATATTAATTTAGTTAGATGGGAAAATAATAATCTTATTCATAATATCAAAACGTTAATTACTTTTTTTTAGTTTTTGCAAGATATCTCATGTCAAAAGAGATCTCAATAATATAGCTGATAGTATCTCTAAAAGAGTTAGGAAAGACAAGCTCTTTATTGATGAGTTCATGGATTTTTCCCCATGGATTCGCTCTGTACTTAAAAGGCAGACTTTTCCTAATTAATTCTTAATAAATTGTTTTTATCCAAAAAAAAAAAATTTGTAGGCGACAGTGAAATAATCGTTGGATAGAAAAACTATCGCTCCACACTTTTTGTATACCCCATAGGAACCAACATGCATGCATAACCGGATACAATGGGATTTTGTTTTGGTGTTGTTGGTTTACAGGTGGGAAGTGATAGGATCTCATCAAAGTGGGATGCCTAGCGGTCTTGGTCCATTTCACTGTTAACAAATCAAAAATGTATCACGATGGGGAAAGATGAAACCGCGCGACACCAAATGAAAAATGCATCGTCAAAAATATTCCAAAACATGGATAGGCGAAGCCGAGTCACACCAACCAAAAATCCTAAGTATGCTTTGGGACGTGGCTTGGCTTCGCCTTGCCACACCAAATCAATAATCCTAAACGATGGGACGAGGCGAAGCCGAGCCATACAAAATCCAAAATGTATCACAACGGTGGGGGCGAAGCCCCAAAAAGAATGATGGTGAATGGTTTTTGGGTATGCCCGGTGCGTAGCACGGGCACAAAATCTAGTTAATTTTAGTACGGATGACTAAGATACTCTCTCTTCTTCTCTAGTCTTAATATCCTCGTTGAAACAGATGAATCCTCTCCTCCACCACCTCCGGTTAACCAAAAATTGGTCAATGATGGTGTATCACTTTGGTAATATTTTCATCTAGAGAATCTTAGCATCCGTATATCGGGTATTAGATCTCAAAAATCGTTCTTTCCTTCGGGTTTTTTCCATTCCAGTTTCTACCACCATGAATACCCACCTCCACCGCCATCATCATTACCATCACTACCAGCAACAACATCACCACCACACATACAAGGAATTTCAATCTAATGCAACCTGATTTCGAAGTTATTTCTTAAATTCACTTTTTTTTTTGTCAAATTTCAATCTGGTTCCAATTTAGTTCTTGAAGCAATAATGAGTTATTAATTTGCTTATTAGATTACTTATTTTTTGGTTCAGTACATAACATCTTTGAAATGTGTTGGCAGGTGGATACGTATATGAAGTAAAATGCTATCAACCCAATGTAGTATATATATATACAATCCAGAAAACATAAGATGCATCTGGGTGCATAATGTATATTTTAACAGAAAAATAGGTTTTGGCCTAGATGCGTCCGAGTGCATGATGTATATTTTTTAAAATTTTGTTGTCGTTCTTTTTATTTTTCTTCTTTATTACTTGTTTTTGGTTAATGTTTTGATAATAAACTAGATTTTTTCCCGTGCTACGCACCGGGCATTTTTTTCTTTTAACTTGGTATGCGCGAGGTTTCGCCCCGCCAAAATGGCGATGTATTTCCGATTTGGTGTGCGTGGGGCTTCGCTCTCCGCCCGTGGCGATGCATTTTTGATTTGGTGAGGCGAGGCTGAGGCGTTAAATATATAGAGAATAAATTAGAAATATGTACGGATTTTTTTTATTATTGAAATATGTTTTCTATTTTATTTTCATCCTTTATGTATTAATTTTGAAAACAAAGTCCTAATATAATTAGGCTGATCGAGCGAAGCGAGGGAGGACTATATATACATTGACTTTGTGTCAATGTGAAGCGTGACAATTTTTTCCAATTAGACAAAAAAGATTGGATTTGTGTCTGTCTATTAATGAAAATCCCAAAATACCCCTCAAAAAGGACGTGGGCGTAATTAATTATATTCTTTTCTTTTAGATAATTTCGTAGATAAGATGAAACAGGAAGGGTAACCGCGTAACTTTAGTGGACTAAAAAAAAGGATACAGAGGTTGGAATTTTCTAAATTGTTGAGGGATGTTGTAGTAAAACTCCAGGCAGAGGTTGGAGGGTTGAATCCTAACACCTCCCAAAATTTATTTTGTTTTTTCGTTTTCCTTTCCTTCTTCTTCATCCTCCTCCTCTTGATTGCTTCTCAGACGTAAACATATTCTTCTTCTGATGAAAAGAGTTCTCAACATCTTCATTTCAGAGATCTCTATCCACCACCATCACCATCAATACCGTACAAAATTCTCCATCACCATCAGAAGAATTTATTCTTCTTTCGTGCCCTAATTTGTTCGTTCCTCAATTTCGGTACCCTAATTTGAACAGTTTATTATCACAAGTTTGCTTGGTTTCAATTGTATTTTTTATTTTTCTTAAGTTTGAGATTATCATCACAACTTTGTTTGTTTTCAATTGAATACCAAACACCATCACACCCCGTAAAAAATCCCATTTCCCCGTCTGGAATTGGGAACTCAAATACCCCATTTTCAATCTTCCCCCAATTTTAATCTCCTACTGGATTAAGCGTTCTCCACAAATTGAAGTTCTTCAAGTAAGTACTATGTAATTGTGTTTGAATTAGAATTTACGACTATTAGCACTAGTGGAAAATGGGTTTTAAATGACCCACATCAGAGACCCTCATTGACCGTAGCCGACACGTTGACCAAAGATAGCCGTCTCTGTTTCGGTAAAAACACGGAGAAATTCCGAGAGCCTAATAAGCCGTCTCTGAATTAGAAAATTTATTTACTATTTTTCCATCATGGAACAACGGATTCAACGACCCTTAATCTCCGATTCAGATCTAGTGAATGATTCTGGGCCCCACAATTTCTGTGGTCACGATTTGCTTAACTTAAAAGAATTGCTGGATGATCCCTCTCTCGTTTTTATCGTTTCCCTACTAAATGAAAAATCCTCTCTCTCACCGCATATCATCTCCCTCTCACCTCACCTCTGTTGGGGGAGGCTTACGAAATCCGAGCCGCTATGCGCAATACGAAACCTACACGAGCAATGAAACACAATGCGGAAATACACGAACTATGACTATATATAGACACAATCACACAACACCGGCAATTACGTGGAAAAACCCCTCCAAGGTGAAGGGTAAAAAACCACGGGCAAATCTTCCACTATAACAATAATGGGTTACACACAATTCTCCTAAATTTGGGGATAACAACCACCTCAAGGTGCCTATAGCACTTGGATATCAATTTGCCTAATTACACTCACCCCTAAGGATGGATCAACAATTCATTCATATATAATATGAGATTCACTATCAATTTAAGAATAAGAAGTGATTTGAGATACTTACTACTAGGGTTTGACAAACCCTAGATTTTTCCCCCTTTGAAGAGATGTGGAAATTGATCAATCAATTCTCCACCACAACAACCAAAAGATCCTTAGCTAAGAACCCTTTCTCCTTCTCTTCAAGATGCTTCAATCTCACCAAAAAATGGTGGTTTAATCTCTCTACCTCACTCACTCTCTTTTCTTCTTCCTCTCTTTCTCTTTCTTCTCTAAAACAAAGAAGAAGCTCGACTTATGTTCTCCTGATGCCTTTTGCTCTTTAAACCAAAAAACAAGGCATCTTCTATCTTCCTCCTCCCATTGGTTAAGGGGACACCAATTGTATGGGCCATAAGGAGGGATAGCCCAACAATCTCCCCCTCACGACTTATGGCAAGGTACCCGTCACCACCATACCTGCCCTGCTGCAGAAATACACATGCTTGTATTTTGGTAGCGACTTTGTCATCATTTCTTTACCGTTGTCATCTGTATGGATCTTCTCAATATACAAGACCTTCTCCTCGAGAACTTCTTGTATCCACTGATACCTAATATTGATGTGCTTGGACCTCGAGTGAAAACTCGAATTCTTGCCGAGATGGATGACACTCTGGTCTGTCACAAGAACGATGAACCTCTGTTGCTTCACACCGAGTTCTCTAACAAACCTCTTCATCCATATCATCTCCTTGCAACTCTCTCGTAGCTGCAATGTACTCTGCTCCGTAGTAGACAATGCCACACATTTTTGTAACTTGGATTGCCAAGACACGGCTCCCCCCGCATAGGTAAATAAGTAACCCGATGTAGACTTGAGACTGTCTTGAGCACCTGCCAAATCAATATGTGTAACCAACTAACTCGCTTGTCACCTCCATAGCACAAACACATATTAGAAGTACCCTCAAATACCGTAGTATCCATTTCACTGCTTCCCAATGCTCCATAGCAGGATTTGATAGAAATCTGCTTACCACTCCAACTGCATGAGCTATATCCGGCCATGTACACACCATTGCATACATCAAACTACCAATCATGGACAATAAGGAATTTTCTCCATCTTCCGTTTCTCAACATCATTCACAGGACATTGATCACGAGATAACTTAAAATGGTTTGCAAGTGGACAACTTACCGGCTCAGCCTTGTCCATGTTGAATCTTTGCAACACCTTCTCAATGTAGCTTTCTTGGAAAGACAAGCTCTTTATTGATGAGTTCATGGATTTTTCCCCATGGATTCGCTCTGTACTTAAAAGGCAGACTTTGCCTAATTAATTCTTAATAAATTGTTTTTATCCAAAAAAAAAAAATTTGTAGGCGACAGTGAAATAATCGTTGGATAGAAAAACTATCGCTCCACACTTTTTGTATACCCCATAGGAACCAACATGCATGCATAACCGGATACAATGCGATTTTGTTTTGCTGTTGTTGGTTTACAGGTGGGAAGTGATAGGATCTCATCAAAGTGGGATGCCTAGCGGTCTTGGTCCATTTCACTGTTAACAAATCAAAAATGTATCACGACGGGAAAGATGAAACCGCGCGACACCAAATGAAAAATGCATCGTCAAAAATATTCCAAAACATGGATAGGCGAAGCCGAGTCACACCAACCAAAAATCCTAAGTATGCTTTGGGACGTGGCTTGGCTTCGCCTTGCCACACCAAATCAATAATCCTAAACGATGGGACGAGGCGAAGCCGAGCCATACAAAATCCAAAATGTATCACAACGGTGGGGGCGAAGCCCCAAAAAGAATGATGGTGAATGGTTTTCGGGTATGCCCGGTATGTAGCACGGGCACAAAATCTAGTTAATTTTAGTACGGATGACTAAGATACTCTCTCTTCTTCTCTAGTCTTAATATCCTCGTTGAAACAGATGAATCCTCTCCTCCACCACCTCCGGTTAACCAAAAATTGGTCAATGATGGTGTATCACTTTGGTAATATTTTCATCTAGAGAATCTTAGCATCCGTATATCGGGTATTAGATCTCAAAAATCGTTCTTTCCTTCGGGTTTTTTCCATTCCAGTTTCTACCACCATGAATACCCACCTCCACCGCCATCATCATTACCATCACTACCAGCAACAACATCACCACCACACATACAAGGAATTTCAATCTAATGCAACCTGATTTCGAAGTTATTTCTTAAATTCACTTTTTTTTTGTCAAATTTCAATCTGGTTCCAATTTAGTTCTTGAAGCAATAATGAGTTATTAATTTGCTTATTAGATTACTTATTTTTTGGTTCAGTACATAACATCTTTGAAATGTGTTGGCAGGTGGATACGTATATGAAGTAAAATGCTATCAACCCAATGTAGTATATATATATACAATCCAGAAAACATAAGATGCATCTGGGTGCATAATGTATATTTTAATGAAAAATAGGTTTTGGCCTAGATGCGTCCGAGTGCATGATGTATATTTTTTTAAAATTTTGTTGTCGTTCTTTTTATTTTTCTTCTTTATTACTTGTTTTTGGTTAATGTTTTGATAATAAACTAGATTTTTTCCCGTGCTACGCACCGGGCATTTTTTTCTTTTAACTTGGTATGCGCGAGGTTTCGCCCCGCCCCGTGGCGATGTATTTCCGATTTGGTGTGCGTGGGGCTTCGCTCTGCCCCGTGGCGATGCATTTTTGATTTGGTGAGGCGAGGCTGAGGCGTTAAATATATAGAGAATAAATTAGAAATATGTACGGATTTTTTTTATTATTGAAATATGTTTTCTATTTTATTTTCATCCTTTATGTATTAATTTTGAAAACAAAGTCCTAATATAATTAGGCTGATCGAGCGAAGCGAGGGAGGACTATATATACATTGACTTTGTGTCAATGTGAAGCGTGACAATTTTTTCCAATTAGACAAAAAAGATTGGATTTGTGTCTGTCTATTAATGAAAATCCCAAAATACCCCTCAAAAAGGACGTGGGCGTAATTAATTATATTCTTTTCTTTTAGATAATTTCGTAGATAAGATGAAACAGGAAGGGTAACCGCGTAACTTTAGTGGACTAAAAAAAAGGATACAGAGGTTGGAATTTTCTAAATTGTTGAGGGATGTTGTAGTAAAACTCCAGGCAGAGGTTGGAGGGTTGAATCCTAACACCTCCCAAAATTTATTTTGTTTTTTCGTTTTCCTTTCCTTCTTCTTCATCCTCCTCCTCTTGATTGCTTCTCAGACGTAAACATATTCTTCTTCTGATGAAAAGAGTTCTCAACATCTTCATTTCAGAGATCTCTATCCACCACCATCACCATCAATACCGTACAAAATTCTCCATCACCATCAGAAGAATTTATTCTTCTTTCGTGCCCTAATTTGTTCGTTCCTCAATTTCGGTACCCTAATTTGAACAGTTTATTATCACAAGTTTGCTTGGTTTCAATTGTATTTTTTATTTTTCTTAAGTTTGAGATTATCATCACAACTTTGTTTGTTTACAATTGAATACCAAACACCATCACACCCCGTAAAAAATCCCATTTCCCCGTCTGGAATTGGGAACTCAAATACCCCATTTTCAATCTTCCCCCAATTTTAATCTCCTACTGGATTAAGCGTTCTCCACAAATTGAAGTTCTTCAAGTAAGTACTATGTAATTGTGTTTGAATTAGAATTTACGACTATTAGCACTAGTGGAAAATGGGTTTTAAATGACCCACATCAGAGACCCTCATTGACCGTAGAAATACACGTTGACCAAAGATAGCGGTCTCTGTTTCGGTAAAAACACGGAGAAATTCCGAGAGCCTAATAAGCCGTCTCTGAATTAGAAAATTTATTTACTATTTTTCCATCATGGAACAACGGATTCAACGACCCTTAATCTCCGATTCAGATCTAGTGAATGATTCTGGGCCCCACAATTTCTGTGGTCACGATTTGCTTAACTTAAAAGAACGGCTGGATGATCCCTCTCTCGTTTTTATCGTTTCCCTACTAAATGAAAAATCCTCTCTCTCACCGCATATCATCTCCCTCTCACCTCACCTCTGTTGGGGGAGGCTTACGAAATCCGAGCCGCTATGCGCAATACGAAACCTACACGAGCAATGAAACACAATGCGGAAATACACGAACTATGATATATAGACACAATCACACAACACCGACAATTACGTGGAAAAACCCCTCCAAGGTGAAGGGTAAAAAACCACGGGCAAATCTTCCACTATAACAATAATGGGTTACACACAATTCTCCTAAATTTGGGGATAACAACCACCTCAAGGTGCCTATAGCACTTGGATATCAATTTGCCTAATTACACTCACCCCTAAGGATGGATCAACAATTCATTCATATATAATATGAGATTCACTATCAATTTAAGAATAAGAAGTGATTTGAGATACTTACTACTAGGGTTTGACAAACCCTTGATTTTTCCCCCTTTGAAGAGATGTGGAAATTGATCAATCAATTCTCCACCACAACAACCAAAAGATCCTTAGCTAAGAACCCTTTCTCCTTCTCTTCAAGATGCTTCAATCTCACCAAAAAATGGTGGTTTAATCTCTCTACCTCACTCACTCTCTTTTCTTCTTCCTCTCTTTCTCTTTCTTCTCTAAAACAAAGAAGAAGCTCGACTTATGTTCTCCTGATGCCTTTTGCTCTTTAAACCAAAAAACAAGGCATCTTCTATCTTCCTCCTCCCATTGGTTAAGGGGACACAAATTGTATGGGCCATAAGGAGGGATAGCCCAACAATCTCCCCCTCACGACTTATGGCAAGGTACCCGTCACCACCATACCTGCCCTGCTGCAGAAATACACATGCTTGTATTTTGGTAGCGACTTTGTCATCATTTCAGAACCGTTGTCATCTGTATGGATCTTCTCAATATACAAGACCTTCTCCTCGAGAACTTCTTGTATCCACTGATACCTAATATTGATGTGCTTGGACCTCGAGTGAAAACTCGAATTCTTGCTGAGATGGATGACACTCTGGCTGTCACAGTAAACGATGAACCTCTGTTGCTTCACACCGAGTTCTCTAACAAACCTCTTCATCCATATAATCTCCTTGCAACTCTGTAGATGCAATGTACTCTGCCTCTGTAGTAGACAATGCCACACATTTTTGTAACTTGATTGCCAAGACACGGCTCCCCCTGCATAGGTAAATAAGTAACCCGATGTAGACTTGAGACTGTCTTGAGCACCTGCCAAATCTGAATATGTGTAACCAACTAACTCTGGCTTGTCACCTCCATAGCACAAACACATATTAGAAGTACCCCTCAAATACCGTAGTATCCATTTCACCGCTTCCCCCAATGCTCCATAGCAGGATTTGATAGAAATCTGCTTACCACTCCAACTGCATGAGCTATATCCGGCCATGTACACACCATTGTATACATCAAACTACCAACTGCGGACGCATAAGGAATTTTCTCCATCTTCCGTTTCTCAACATCATTCACAGGACATTGATCACGAGATAACTTAAAATGGTTTGCAAGTGGACAACTTACCGGCTCAGCCTTGTCCATGTTGAATCTTTGCAACACCTTCTCAATGTAGCTTTCTTGTGATAGCCACAACTTCCTCGCCTTCCTATCACGAGTAATCTCCATGCCAAGAATACGCTTTGCTGCACCCAAGTCTTTCATAGCAAAAGACTTGCTCAGATCTGACTTCAACCTGTCAATATTTTTCTTATCTTTGCCAACAATAAGCATGTCATCAACATATAGCAAAAGAGTAAGAAAATCACCATCAGCAAATTTTTGAATGAATACACAATGATCTGAAGCTGTCCTCTTGTACCCATGTTCCTTCATGAACGATTCAAACTTCTTGTACCATCTTCTTGGAGCTTGCTTCAAACCATATAGACTCTTCTTCAGCTTGCACACCATGTGCTCTTTGCCTTTGACTTCAAAACCCTCGGGTTGTGCCATATACACATCTTCCTCCAACTCACCGTGAAGAAATGATGTCTTGACATCTAGTTGTTCTATCTCAAGATCCAAACTAGCTGCTATTTCCAAGACAACCCGAATAGAAGAAAATCTCACCACCGTGAGAAAATCTCGTCAAAGTCAACACCCTTTCTCTGCTCATAACCCTTCACAACTAAGCGTGCTTTGTACCTTGGTTGTGAGTTACCATCTTCAGTCTTGATTCTATACACCCACTTGTTCTTCGAATTTTCGGTTGTCGGCTTGTCAACCAAATCAAAAGTGTCATTCTCATCTAAAGAGCCAACCTCTTCTTTCATGGATTTCAACCACTTCTTGACTTTCAGGAACATTGAGAGCTTCTTCATAAGACTCTAGTTCACTGCAGATTGTGAGCATCACATACTCATGTGGTGGATACTTTGTTGAAGGTAATCTGTCCCCGCTAGATCTTCTCAATAAACCTGGTTGTTGTTGTTGCTGCACTTCTTGCTCAACATCACC
>JAJJWX010001304.1:0-10916 GCA_023529315.1 Papaver bracteatum
TGGGTTATTTGGTTACATAAGAATCGAAAATTGCATAACAACAATCGCCTCTCTGTGGATACGAACTCTTTCTTATCGAATACTATATTCATATTAGTTAAGTGAGGAAGTGAATTATTTTTGACGCATACGACACGCATCATCGTAGAGGCCTTCGTTTAGGAAAATCTCCAGTGGGAAACAGATTTCTCTTTGGTCGATCAAGATCGATCACCTCTCTGTTTGGGTTTGCATCCCGAGGGTCAATCCGACTTCAAGGCGTTGCCATAAAGACCGACCCTCTGTTTGTTCATATTACCGAGTCCTAGGTCGAGACTGGTTTTCATTTTCTAACCTCAAGAAGCGTTCTCCTTCTCTAACTAATTCAACCGATTGAATAACAGCTTCTTCCTTTGTACTATGAGTCGCGATGCGTCCATCTCAGCAGGTCTTGTCCATCGTCATTCCTCCTAGACGGGCTGCCGAACGGATGCTCTCTATTTCCTCAAACATTAGGGTTTTCCCAAGCAACATACATTCCTTCATTCTCGATCACTGGTTGTTTTTCCCTTCTCCGATTTAGGTCAACGATACAAATCCAAATCTGACCAAGGAAGCTTTATACTGGCAAGGAAGCTTTATACTGGCTAGTTAATGCTTGATGCAATGATACAACAACCTCATCACTCATCAGCAGTATACCAAACTGAAGGGGATTTTCAAAAAGATAATCGCGTTCTCCCAAAAACAATGGTATCGCAAAAAACTTGAAGTTGTGTTTGTGAAAGAAGTCAAGTTCGTGTTTGTGAAGTAACTCAGAAAGCATCTGGCGGAAAAAAAACCAAAAGAATTCTAAAAGGAAAAAGATTTTTATTTTATTTTTGTCTTGCTTCAGAATCATACAGGTGAAAATCACACCGTTTTAGCTTTGCTTGAATCACAACGGAAGCAACCACTGAATTCGCTTGAGATCAAATAGCAAGCTTAGAAAGAATTTTGTTGATATCGCCAACTCAGAGCCTCAGACCCAATGAACTCGTACAGTCGATGTAAATCAGCTCTGATAGCGCCTGCAAAAGCGATAAGCCATAATTTCTATCCCTTACCTCTTTGAATTCTTTTTAATCTAAGTCCATAAATTAAATTACCTAATATGCAGAGCGCATGCATGCTTAGTAAAAACCATTAGGCATCAAGATGAAACGCACACCATAATAAGAGTTCCTGGAGTTAATGATTCATGCTATTTTGCATGTATTGGTCCTCTTACCAAGTGTTTTTCAGCGTTTTAAATTTTTGTTTTAAAGCATTTTTTCAAGCGTTTTAAAATTGCTTTAAGCATTTTTGAAGCATTTAAACATGGCTGTGTATGTTAATATAACCCCTAGCAACTTGGATACAGCTCGGTTGATCATCCAGCAAATTGTAGTTCAACCACGCAAGATAAGGATGGTTACTAGTTCACAAGATGAGCCTCTTCTTATCATGAGCACGTTCTAGCCCTGCCCAAGCTGCAAACATATAAGCGTCCATAAAGGCTTGCCACCAAGTGATTCACGATTAACACCGACTCTTGAATACATAAACAAGAGGCCTGCCAGTTTTAGCAAGCAGAAGCTTCTCTCAAATCAGCATGGACGGGAAGCAATGTGCAGTGTGCAGCAGTAAACCAGCGACCTCAATCACCAAAACCACAAAGTTGGCCTCCAGGATTCAAGCTCGATTATGGAGATTTTAGCATGGTCACCAGTTATACCTAAGAACCTTCCATGGAGGACCTGTATGGTGGAGCACAAGCTAGAGTCCACTCGAATAGATAAGGACGGAGAACAAACTCAGGTCCAAGGATCGTGACAGGGTAACATCTCACTTGCACGTAATCATAGGGCAGTAAAGGAGCATTACTTTCGTAAGAGTAAATTTCACGAGCATCACTCCACGAAGTGAGAACGAAAAAATCTCCTTGCAACTGCAACGATGACTGCGAAAATTATAACACCACAGTGCTGAGATAAAATTGCGTATATGGTGGACAGTTCACTATCACGACTTGTAGTGGAGTTATGAAAACATTTTATTACAGTCCCTGGCAGCACAACAATCCAGCCTGCGTCCATAGCACTACTCTGTCTTGATATTGGCATTCGGAACCTCCACAGAGGCCTCAGAAGTTATCTGTCTTCCGAAAAGACATGCAAGAGAGCACTTGTCCATCACAACCAAATTTGAGGACGAAAGCACACCGTATCCAAGGTCATCGTTTAGAGAGAACCATTCTGAGGACAATCACATTGGTTATCAGCCTGATGTAGCTACAGTACTACTACCACTGTGAGTTTATTCTGTTTAATTACTCCACGTTGTTTTTGTATAAACTTCATATTTGGCCAGCCAAAAATGTGCAATATATTTTGGCAATTAAGTAACTCACAAGGTCATGTCATACACAACATAATATGCATTTACATTATACGCTTTTGTGATTAAAGCTAATAATTTTAATGCAAAAAGCTAACCAGAACAGATGAAATTTAGCTTTAATATTTCCTATAAAAAATATTAGGATTGCAGCACTAATCCAGTCATGTACTGCTCAAGAACAGTAGCGACGGTTCGGGTCCTACGAGAGTTCTAGAAGTAGGGTTCACGCATTTCTGTCGTAGAGCCAAGAACATTAGCACGTTTTGAGTCCTACCACGTGTTCTAGCAGTAGAATTACTCTTCCCATGTATATTAAGAGATGTAGCGACCCTCGCCCTACTCAACCTCCTACAATTCTGCGAATCTTGAATAGTGGATTACTGATAAGCACGTAAAGTGCTACATTTTATACCCATAATTTTTTATTTTTTTATTTTTGTTTTGACACGATTATACCCATATTTATATTTCATAAGACTCGATATTTTTGATTCATGACTCTATTTTAGTGCTTTTTTGTAGAAAGTACAAGGGACCATCTGAAATTAAATGGCTTAATTACAAGCTAAATTGGCGTTTACCAGCAAAGGAGTCGGAGTTCTACTAAAGTTTGTTGGTTGGATGGCAAGGCAACAACGACTCATGTGTTGCACTAGCTTGCCATTTCATGGCCGGAGATTTTGATTCAATAAACAAAGAAGAGTTTCTTTGCCTGAAGCAGCCACGTCAAATCCACTATGGGCTCAAGGTTAAATGGGAGATTTGGGTAACTTTCCACCACTTTTGCTGGTGAATAAAATATAGGTTTTCTGTGCTGTTCAAACGTAAAGAAGCCATGCATTTTTTGTCTTCCAAACCAAGCAGCTTCGGGTCATCACTGCCGTTCATGGTTTGAAATTCAGTGAAGTTGTGAGGGAAGTTGCAGGCAGTTCTGGCTGAATTATTGTTACAGGCAGAAGAGCTCGAGATGAAGATGAAGAATGGATCGTTTTGATCGAATGCAGAGAGCTTTTGCTGCCATGGCTGTGAACGGAATATGGGTTAATTGAGTTCTGAAATGACTGCCTTCCAGTTCACTATTCTGGAGAGATTTAAGGCTTGGATCGATAGATGGGATGTCTGCAATTGGTCTGCATGCAAATAGGGAGCACATGGGTGTTGGGATCTGTTGTGACATTTAGCTCGTTGTGGCCAGAGTTCCGTCGAGAGAACTCAGGGAAGGAAGATAAAGAAGAAATGGGCTTTGTTTTTCCGTATGATGGAGCTAAAGAAGAAGCTGGTTGCATTAAGAAAACGCATGAGAAGATGGAGGAGTTTTGTGTCAGCCGAACTCGTTCCGTTACGTATGGGTTGTTGCTGAATTTACATCGAGAAAACGTGGCACCGAGAACGGATTCGCAGCCAACGAAGTTTGTTCACTGTTGCAGCAGTGGATTCGCAGGACTGGATAGAAAACTGACCAGAAGTTTCAGAAAAGAGGAGGCCGGCAGAACGCCGTTTGAAAAAGAAAAGAAAACAAAGGAGGCGCGGCTACAAGGAACAGAGAAGAAGGGAAGAAGAAGAGTATCGATTGCCGGGTGATGACGGCAATAACGGTTTAATTTATCTTTCTCTTTTAATTCATTTTGATGGATTTTGAGAAATCCATTTTCATGTGTTGCTAAACTTTTTAACCTTGCATGCCTCCATGCATCGATGACTGCATGGCTCTGTAATAATTGTCCTTTACATGCCTCCAGTCATGAATTGCATTGATTGGTCCCCGCATGCCTCATGTGATAACTGCCAACATTGATGACTCGCATGGATCTAAAATAACTAGCCCTTGCATGCCCGTGGAATGTTCTCGAAACCTCCTTTTAGGTTATGAAACTAGCCAAGCTAAAATGGTACAAGGGTTGGCGACCTGCTGCTATCGTCATCACCAGAGTAGACGAAGATGTCGGTCGGTGTAACGGTGTCTGACGTCATGCTGACGTCGTAACGGAGAGCTAACGGCATCCTATCTCTAACGGTTCTGTTTGCCAATGTCATGATGACGTGGCACCGGGCCTGCTGACGCGGGCATCTTTCCGCCGACGCAGCGCCTTGCCTGGCTGATGTGTAGAGGTGACGGGTTTCTTTTTTCCTAGACTTGATACTTGCACATGGGCTTCTATGTAAAGTGTTTTTGTGGCCTAGTTTGCCATACTTGGATAAGTAGGTGATCATTAAATAATGAGACTATTACTTTAGCTATGAAATTAGTAGGAGACCCGAAAAAATAATATTAAATCATTAAAATTACTAATTAATTTTTTATTATCATGACACCCATAATTATATTTAAATTATTATATTGAATCAATACATAACTCATATGCATACTATCTTATCATGCATAACTCGTTATGCATTTGCCTAATTTTTAAATTTATAATGAAATGGCTAACTTGACATAACATATCTAAAAATCCGGCGTCTTAGAATTTTACAAATTTTATATGATTTTTGAAATCTTTTAAAAGAGCTATTCAACGAGTACAAACAAGAATATCAAATTTTTGTTTTTCATAAAAAATGGGAGTGATCCTCATTTTAGGGAAAATTTTCAAAAAATTGATACATAACCATTACGCTGATCACTCAAAACGATGCATAACACATTACATAGACGATAACTAATTATGCAACCATTTTTCCACTACATAACACATTGCATTTGATAACAAAATTATGCATCTATAACAAGTTATATTACCATTTTTTTTGTTTATTTTAAGCGTATTACATATTATAAAAAATTGATGCATGACGCTGATATGCATCCATATTTACGGATGCATATCGGGTTATGCATCTATTTTTCGATACATAAAATATTATACTGTGATTTTCTAATGCATAACGCATTATCTGAGTCATATTTTCGGATGCATAATGAGGTTATGCATCCATTTTCACGATTGCATAACATGTTATGTAGATATTATTGTAGGTGCATGACAAGTTATGCAGTCTTATTTTATTGGTTTTTCAATACTAAGAAAAAGTAGTTGCATAACGTGTTATGCAAAAAAAAAAGTTGCAAAAGGTGTTATGCAACCAATTTCGAAATGCATAACACGTTATGCAACAAATTTTGTAGATGCATAACAGTGTTGCAACCATTTTCACAGCTTGCATTACATGATTATTCAACCATTATGAACAAACACCAACACCAATATGACCAAAAAGAAAAGCAAGCCTGCTTTTGATATAAAAATGCCAAAACAAAAAAGCAGCAAGGACCCATCAATTGATCATCAAAGTCTAAAGTAGGATATTATAGGCATGATAATTAACAACAATAGCTTAAATTATAATCTTACAGTTACAGATGAAAAGATCAAGAGCAACTGTGAATAACTACAGATATACGGCTAGTTAGCAATAGCGTACCCGATTCTCTGTCGGTTACCATCTTAACGAGATATCCTTATGTACTGGCAGGAAGAACTAGAGAGATAGAACATGAAAAAAATGTCCAACTAACCATTAATTGGATCTCCTTAGTCGCATTCACCTGCCCCACCATAATCATCCTTCACACTGTTCTTTTACTCCCTTGTTAATAACCAAAGCTTTTAACCACTTCCTATCAGTGTCAAACATCATAACAACCTTTCTTACTTTCCATTTAACCAAGATCCAATATAAATTCACCAATTTGAGAATCAAAGTTCCATCTCATATTTATTCATGCCTAAGCTGTCTACAGCAACCATACAAAAAATCCATGCCAACTATTTCTATCGATACCCTTAGGGGCGTCTCTCGAAGTTTCGACGACCTTGTGAGAAAGAGATCAAACGCCTTTTTATCCAATTTTTTTTCACATAAATAAAATCTACTTAATAGCATCAAAGCGAAATAATTTGTGTTGCACAATTTAAGAAGAAAGTATGCTAAAAAGTATTAGGAAGTTGGGAACTTTCAAGGAACCGAAAAGAATATTGAACACCTGCATAAAAATAAGCCTTCACAAATGGGACGCCTTGTACGGGAGCACACCTTGCTCCCCTTCAGAACCGGCCCTGATACCAGAAAAAGGATGATGTACTTTTGAAGAGCTGAGAGAATTTTGAGGAGAGAGAAACTCCAGAAAGAAAGTTGTACTTCTGAGTTTTGATATTTCTTGTAAATCTTCCTGAAAGTGAATTAATAAAAGTGTTGTTGTTCATCTACAATTATGACTTAGTTTTCATAGATTCTTGACAAGGGTGTAGTGTGGTAAATCCTGCAACTACAATACCAACGGTTGGTGGGTTCAACCGAGAAATGCTCTAACAAAGTGGTTTAGTACAGTGAACCCTCCGGTCGTTATCATCCGAAATACCACAAGCCTCAGCCTCGTACCTTTGGGTATATTTTGTTGTAGGTAACCCAAGCTTACCTAAATTAGAGAGCCCATCATTTGCATGTGCATAATTTTTTGTTGAATTCTTGTATGCCAGAACGTAATAGAGACGCTCTAGGACGGTTTATGCGTGAAAAACCTAGAAGTGATATTTCAGGAAACAAGAATCTTGACTACCTTAATCTGGAGAGTACTATTTTTGGACGTTCTTCTCACACTGAGGAAAATATACTTAGTACTCCTATAGTGCCAGCAATGACAACTGTGAGAGATTACATGTATCCAACTAGATCCACTAAACCATCGTGCATAAGATTGCCAGCCTCTTCGGCTAATTATGAGTTGAAACCTAGTATTATTTAGATGATCCTTATATTCTTAGGGAAAGATGGTGAGAACCCATACTTTCACGTAAGGGACTTTGAGGAAATTTGTGGAACATTTAAGATTAGAGACCTTAGTGATAAAATTTTAAAACTTAAATTGTTTCCTCTTTCTTTAAGAGATAAAGCTAAATCTTGGCTAAATAATTTACCATCCGAGTCCATAAAAACAAGGGATGAACTCACTGCTGCGTTCTTCTAGAAATTTTACCCAAAACATAAAACCTCGGATATTAGGCAGAAAATTAACACTAGTATGCAACAAGAAGGAGAGTCTTTTTATAGGTTTTTAGAAAGATTTAATGATCTCTTGGCGCAGTGTCCCCATCATGGGTTTGAAAAAATGAAATTTGTGCAAATTCTTTTTGACGGGTTAGACTACTCGACCAAATCCTTGGTTGAGTCATTATGTGATGGAGGGTTCTTAAATAAAATTGTTGTTCAAGCATATTCCTTTTTAGAAGAAGAATCTTAAAAATCCCAACAGTGGGAATCATGTATAGAGCCCCCTAAAAGACTTTTGGTAAATAGAAATAGTACCAATATGGTAGACTCAAGCTTTGAGTCTTAAAAGGCGAGGGTACCCCAAATATACCTCAAGCTATAAATTTTCCTTCCTATAAGTCCTTTCCCAGAAAGTGATTTTCTATAGACTGAGTCGAGACAATACAACAAATCGGTTCACACTTTGTGTGATCATCTATGGATACTAGATCGAGAAAATACAACAACAAAGTGTGTTTACTTGATACAAAGGTTCGGACCTAACCAAACTCAATAGGATTCACGTATCAAGTAAATAGGAATTAATGTTTGTGAAATTTACTTTAATTATAATAAAACAATTATAATACGAAAATATAAAGTAAATGACACAACAAGATTTTTTTAACGAGGAAACCGCAAATGCAGAAAAACCCCGGGACCTAGTCCAGAATTGAATACTCTTTTAATTAAGTCGCTATACAAAATAAGACAACTTCGTATAGTTGAGACCAAGCAACTAAACCTATAGTTCACCTAGTTCCCTCGTATTCCTATGCCTCAACCTGTAAAACAAGTCATGTACTTGGACCAATTCCTTTGGATTGTATTCCAAACAAGTAAAGGAACAACAAATCTGCTTGGTATCAACTCTCTTCAACCAAGTGATATGAGTTGCGCAAAGGTTCCCTTGTTTATCTTAACATACACTCCTTTGCTAGGTTCCAAGATCTATCTTACGTTAAATCACCCAAAGGAAATCACTAAGATTAAGCCAACAACACTCTTCAACCAAGTGATATGTGTTGATGCCGATCTTCCTCAATTAATCAATCCAATCTACTACAAGGATAAACCGATTATTAATTGTATCCTCTTTTTCCCAAACAAGTATTGTGCACACCAAAGATTATAAAAACACCAAGTAAGAAATCTTCAATATCTTCTTTGTCTTCAAATATTCTTAGATCTTTAATAAACACATGCACACAATCACTTGAATCTCTTGTGATCAATCACACACAAAACGGAGTCTATTAACAATGGATTATCACAAGATCGTCTTTAGATCTAACAACAGACTAAAGATCCTTGTCGAAACATTGAACTAGTTTGAGTGAATCTTATATCAGAAGAGAAGATTCTCAAGCATAAACAAACTAGGTGCAATCAAGATTCAACCTACGTTAGTCAATCAAATCAATAAGAAAACTAAAGATAAACATCAATATCTAGTTTCCCACCAACGGGTCGCGCTAGAGCTTCTCAATCCCAAAGAAGACTTTAAACTGAGTGGCCGTAAGAGATTTCACCTAATTAGATTACTCTCCTCTCTGATAGGCGCCTCGATAACAAAGACAAAAGAGGAAGTCTAGGTTACGCAGGATTATTTTGCTAGAAATGCAAACTCAAAGTATTTATAGAAAAGGAAGTTTGGACACCAAGGAATTTCCAAAACCGAAAATATTCTCAAGATATTTTCAATACTCCACCAGATTCGGTTTTCATAATTCCTGTGAATGCACTGTCCAAAAATAATGATTGAAATCTCCTTGGAAAATCTAATTAGGAAATGCACATTACTAATTCTTATTTTCCATATATAATTAAAAACACTTAATTAAAAAGATTCTTAACTTATTTAAATTCGATCTTGGGATTTACTTCCTTCTTAGCCTTTAAGGAATATCTTTGAACAAAATAGAATAAGCATTAAAGCACCGTGTTCACAGAGTGTTGACATCTTACTCTTGCAAGTCTTTACCATGCTTGCTCACTTGAAACCGATTTACCACACTTCCAAAAAAGTTTTGAATTGTTTCATCTGACTTTCAAGAACTATGTGATTGATCAAGTTCCAATCAATCACATATCATGGGTTTCCATGTGAGTACTATGCATAGTTACATTATACCAAAGAAACGGCTGACTAGGTACTAGGATCAGTTCCCCATATATATATGGTATCTAACTTGTATGCACTGCACATGTCCATAGGATCGGTTCCTCCTTCCAAAAACTTTGCTGCACATGTTCATAGGATCGGTTCCCCTTTTCCAAAACTTTGCTGCACATGTTCATAGGATCGGTTCCCCTTTTTTCCATAAACCTTGATACACCTCATACAAGGATCGGTTCCCTCTTATGATACCGTAGGACCAGAATATCGCTACAACACTATTTCTGCGATATTAACAACACTTTTGTGAGCGTCACAGAAGATTCTTTAACGACATTTCGCGAGCGTCACAGAAGAATCCAAAAGATGCTGACGATAGAATAAATACAAAAGATAGTATGTTTATCCCGCGATGGTTATCAATTTTGCGAGAGAGAATATTATAACAATCGCGATAAGATCGCAAAGTATATCCAAAAAAGGAGGAAAACTTAGCTGTCATCCACTATGTAATACCCTATATAAAGGGTTCGTTAGGTTCAGAAAAGGATGATGTATTTTGGAGGGTTGATAAGATTTTTAGGAGAGAAAAACTCTAGAAATAAATTTGTACTTCTGAGTTCTTATGTCTTTTGTAAAGAATTCAAAAGTTAAAATAATAAAAAAGTGTCGTAATTCATTCTCAAACATAATTCAATTTATGTAGATTCTTATCAGGGGTGTAGTGTAGGAATTCTTGCAACTACATTTTGGCGTGAAATGAGGGAAAATCAAGCTAAGAAATCTTTAATTACAACTTGAAGATTTGAAGAAATTGTTAGGGTTGAAGAAATGGCTAGAAGAAGAAAAATACATCGGAACCACCCGAACAATTGTGAGAAGTAAAAGACTTGCGGGGAGAGAGAACATGCGAATTAGAAGAATCTTTAAGGATAAGATCGGAAGAAATAGAATAAGAAATGAAGCAGAAAAGTTCAATTCAATAGCGAGAATCAACAAGCACAAACACGAGATAGGAATGTGGATTATGATTGAGTGAGTGAGTGTGCATACTTGGAGGTCGAATTCGATGGAAGAAGCACAAAATCGACAATTAAGAAATGAAGAAGGAGAAAGAAATCAAGAAATAGGTGGAGGATTAATTCATGAAGGACGTGAAAATGAAATAGTAGATGATTTGAGACAAAGAATATAGGAAGAAAAGAAGATTAGAGGCGAAGAGCGTCACAAATTTAACAAGACAAAATCATGAGCTAAGAATGGAGAATTTGAGGTTACAAAAGAAGGAGATCAAGAAATCTTGATAGATCAAATTCAAGATCACTCGAAGAAGAACCAAGGCAAAATTCCCCAATGAGAAATGTTAGAG